>VKOC01003795.1:0-27980 GCA_009364415.1 Spea multiplicata
TTAGGCTTTTATGGTAGACCAGCAGCAGCACCCGATGACAAGAATTCCCTTGATTTCAAAAAGTAACTCCACTTAGATAGATAGAGAGTTGCAAGTTGAGACACAGTCCAGAAGACTAATCTCACAGAACTACTGTATATTAGCATTGTTAATGACCACCTCAGGCCTGCTTGCAGAAGAAAACTGGTGGGGTTAGCTCTTGAACAACACAAGTGACTCTGCTTCTTAACATAGGAAACACCCACTTTTCCTATAAAGTAATGAAAACATTATTTTTCTATATGTAACATTTTGTGCCTTTAGGGTTAGTCACAGAGATGTCAGGTGCTGATGAATTATGGGGACATTTCCTTGACTGAACCGTGCATTATATAGGAACAACCTTGGCACATTCTCTGTGCATTCTCCTGCATAACACATAGTTAAATAGTTTAGAAGCGTATATTAACTATGCATTATGCAAAGCCAGCCTTGCCCTTCTAGCAGGAGAAACTTGCTGAGTTTGTCCTTTTATAATGCTTAGTAAAGCCAACAAACAGCAATGAGAACTTTTTAAACAAAGTCGGATGCCTTTCTAATGAATATATGCATTTATGGTTAGAGCATTTTAACCTTAGAACAGGTAATGTTGATCCTGGGTAAAATGTGGCTTCCACTGAATTTGAGAAGGATTTTTTTTTTAACTCTTAGGATAAAATTGTTAAGTGTGGTCTTATAATTTTCTGCTGGGTCATAACTGCATAACTATGCAACAAATAAAATGTTTCACCCTGCGTTATTTACTGACGTGAAAACACAAGCTGGATACTGACCTCTGTTGGAAAGTGTTGGAGTTCATTGAAAGATAAATTCAGGTAAATTAAAGTGGTGTACACAGGAGTTAGGTCTGGAACTTTGGATATAAAGAAGGCCTAAAATCAAACACATGCAATTCATTAGACGAGGTAGAAGAATTGAAAACTGATGTACAGAATCAATGCGTTTGGCAATGGCTAAGAATTGTTAGAGGTCAAAAATGGTGGGTTTACTGCAGTGTGAATAAATGTTGCTTTTAAGTTGCAAAACAATGGTTATTACATACAATCTGAAGAAGACTCAGCTTTAAAAAAGAGTATATATTATTTGTTACCTTAAAGCTCAAAGAGCTTCCTCCATGTACCAGGCACTCCAGTAAGGCAAGGTCACAATAAGTCACAAGCACATCATCCTCTTGACCTAAATGTATATTTTGCGTGTCTTCCATATATTGAGATTTTAGCATTTCCTGCAATGGTTCTTGGTTTCCTACAAAGGTCGTGTTGGACACAAATCACTAAGCTGTGCAACCACACTAATAGCTTATGATATAATGAAAGAATATATATTGCTATACGGTATGTAGCTTGGAATAGCCAATTAATCCAGTAGTATGAAATTTTAAAAATGAGTACTGCAACATAGAATAATAACTTTTTATTGGACTAACATACTATTTTAAGGACAAGCTTTGGAGCGTGTCTGACTTAGATGTTTTGTAATCAGTATTGCTTTTGACTTGATAAAGGGAGATTCATACTCCTGAAAGCTTGTCCTTAAAATGAATTAGCTGTAAAAAGGAACGCAGCAGCAAACAAAAATGAAATTAAATAATCTGGCGAATGTGCAAACAGATTGGATACATGAGACGCAAATTGTAAAAAACACGACGAGGATGGGATTCGAACCCACGCATGCAGAGCACAATGGATTAGCAGTCCATCGCCTTAACCACTCGGCCACCTCGTCTTTCAATGAAAGAGGGGGTAGATAAATGGAACAGACTCCCATAAGAAGTGGTAGAAGATAACAACAGTATGCAAATTTAAACATGCATGGGATAGGCATAAAGCTACCCTGAATCTAAAAAAACACCAGGGACTGATTACTTTCAGAGTCTGGAATTGTTGTTATCATGGGTGAAATGTTTCTATGTTTGTATTTCAGCTCTAAGATGAAACCAATTTGCTTTGGTTTCAATGCAATATTCAGGTGAAAGGTTAGTAATATGGGTCATTTTTGATACCACAGACCAATAAACTCTGCTGAAGTTCATGCATCGTGTAAGTACAATGTGTTGTGGTTGTTGACATACCAGCGCACTCCATGTGTCTTATTCTTCCTTTTCTAAACATTTCTTGAAGCTGTTCTGTTGTAATAGAAATAATCACACGATATACATTTTTGCTATATGAATGTTTCTATCAAAGAAGCAAAGACAGAATCGTAAAATGGAATTAATGATTACATAATAATACATATTATTGTAAATGGTGTAATAAAAACAATGAATAATCCTTCAAAAACATATGTGTTTGCCACTGCACAGCAATACATTACAGCTTGAAAGTTTTACACAGATGGTGCCAATATAATTTTATACATGATGATGTATCACTGCTCTTTCGTGAAGCATCCTGACACTGTGCACAACTATAAAGTCTGTTGCCATCAAGACCATACATATGGCTCTTTACTGCTTATTCCACATTTGAATGAATCTTCCTATGTGATACACACGAAATACTCATTTTAAATGTAAAAGGTGCATAATCCTTACCAAGAAGCAGCTGTTGCTGTGGTATTCTCTTTGGCTTCTTAGGTATGTTATTAGGCGATAACACTACTTTGTGAAGCTTGGTTTGTTTCCCATTCTGCAGGTTAGAAATAAATAATTCTATGTTACTGTAGTGTTGATGAGAAATAGCTGGCTTGCTTAATGTCTCTGACATCACTTTATGTTGACAGGATCTTGCTATAAGGTCATTTAGAGTAAATTCTGGTGGCGGCGGCTGGAAGCGCAAGTCTTCATTCATAGGGTTATCATTAATAGCTGGCAAAAAATTGACTGGAGGCCTCCAGTGTTGTGTCCTAGAAGGAAAATGTGCAGAGCCACTAGTCTTGGTCTCCTCGTTTTGTGCCTGGTCACGGCAGGTGAGTTCTTTATTGTGTCTGCTCTGTAGACGTCCTCCTTTCCCTTGCAAAGGCAGGTGGGCACTGTTTATTTCACCATTATCTGGTATCGGCGATGGCTGACCAAGAATCCAATCTGCCACTTTAAAAACAAAGATTTGTAAATAAAGCAATCTAAATGTTTTCCACATAATACCATATGCAAATATGCTGCTAGGAATGGGGGTACAAAATAAAACAACTAACATCAGGGCAAACAATAAAGGAAATGGGATTAAATGTGTTATTTGGGATACTGTGCAATATAGCTTGCCAGGAAAGGTATTTAACTATTTTTACCTTTTAAGTTGTTTTTTTATGGAATTTATGCATCCAAGCGCGTATTAACTGAATTCATCCATTATTGGATATATTCTATGAGCCTAGTAAACTAGTAGCCAAGGTGTCAATTATTGTCATGTTTCTGAATTACACTGTTTGTATGACTTTTACATCATTTATGGAGGTATCGCTTCCAGGTTTATTGTCTTGTATGGTCCCTAATCTCTACATAAATCTAGAAAAATCCTTCACATGTGGATCTGTTTTGTCTGTGCCATCTGATAATGTTCTGATAACATTCTTAGCTGTGGGTCAGTTTTAACCACATACTAGTTGGTAGAAAAGAACTTAACCAGATTACAGTTTAGGTACCACCCTATTTTTTAGGTCTCTGTTTTTCTTCTTTATCTTTTTTGCACTAACATCTATTAGTGGATACTGGAAATGAGTTGTCTAAGTTGGACTGTTATATTTATTATAAGGAGTGTCAATATATTTACATTTAGTTACATTCCTATCGAATCCTGCATCTCACCACCACTGCAATATCTGGGGTGTATCGAGGTGTTAATCCAGTGATCTTCAAATGTTTTTTCCAGTTCTCAGAGCAATAATATCACACGCACCCTTGTTTATGTGCTTACGTTGGTTAGGTGACAAATGTTGATCCATAGGAGAGCCCACCAGGTTGTCCAATAAGGTAATGGCACCTATAACATCTTTTGGCAGATAGCACGCTCAATGCTTACTGCTCAATACTATCCCTTCTCCTTTTATCCAAACCATTGTTTTAATACGCAGGGCTTTTAAAAATGTACATATATATTGGCTTCTGTATCAAATATCCAGACAGCTATACTGGAAAACAAAAGCATCAGTGTATCCCAACCTTTCAGAATATTATAGTATTCCATTAACTTAACTTATCTACTAATTGAAAAATAATAATAAAACATATAATTGGGTGCTTACCTTTCCGGTTGCTAGTTTTGGGCCTCTGTACATCAATTGCAGGTAGAACTTTTGGGGGAAGTGGTTTACGCAGGAGTTTTGGTGGATCCGGGGGGCTCTTCAGAGATATAAATGGAGCCTCCATTTCTAGTGGACACAAAATATTAAAAGTATATAGTAAAGTAACAAATGTATAACTTTTGTGATTTCCTAACCAACCCAATAAGTCTACCGAACCATAAGCCTATTAGCATTGCACACGGTCCTTTAACTTTATATGTATATTTTATCCACACACACAAGTCTTAGTACCGGTAATCTCTATCACTCATTCACTCACTCATTCACAAATATTTTGGTGGATCTCTCAATTTGAATGCATATGGGGTGTATTTACCAAACAATTTAAAGGACTAGAATAGGAATATAGTAAATTATTAATCTAATGTGTTGTTTTATGTTATACTGTCTCCTTCATCTAATTTCTGATTCACGGTTTACCAAATTCCCGATTGACAGATTAACTTCAAAATACAAAAGTTGCAGACTGATCATACACTAGATGATAACATACATCATCTTCTAAATATAACTGAATATACACATTCACGTGGGAGATCACAATAAAAGTTCTCCAGTAAATTCATTGGTCCAAGTGGATTAATACAATTTACCAAATCCTTCATATATCCATAAAAAAAACCTTCAAACCTGCAAGGTGTTCTTTAAGGGGTGAAGCTGCATATGTGATAGTAAAAGCGTGTATCACCTCTGCGTTAACACAAATAACTTGTATGACCACTGACAGTCTATGATCATTTCTTATCACCAGAGGGAGTTTACTTAATCAGTCTGGACAGCTAGGATATCTAAAAAATATATTACAAAAGAGGGAAAAAAGTGATTTAAAGTCACACAACAGCATCAGAAAACTAACAGTCTTCAAATAATAGTATATATTATACACATATAAATGATACAGGGAAAATGGTAAATCGCTAAATAATCTTCTAAAAGACCAAGCATGTTTTTTTGTTTTTTTTATCATACCGCAGGTTACATCGTAATTCATCAAATATTCCATTCTTCCTAACATGCAAAATGTTACAGATTATTATTATTATTATTTACACATACATCACCAACAATACGTAGGGAGTGGAAGGAGAGCTAGAGCTACATAATAATAAAAATACATCTAAAATAAGTCTACCCTGAAGTAATCTATTATCTACTATACAGGTTGTAACTTTATCAGTGGTTTTAATATATTTAATAACCTGCACAAAAAAAAAATTATCTAAAAGTATATTAATGTGCAAAATGTATTATTATTATTTGTTTTTATTATTAACAAAGTGCAGCGCTTATATAAAGTTTTGCCAGTTCCTATTTAGCAATAGAACACATATTATCTATTCTTATTATTTATATAAATACATTATGTAAGTAATCCGTTTAAATTAAGACCGTATTTACTAAAGAAGTCCTATTTATTTTGGTGGTCTTAAGTCAGTTAACACCTTCAGTGTCATTGAGCAATGTAATAGATTCTAAAATGACCAGACTGATGCATGGCGCAAACACGGAAAGTACAGAAAAGAGTGTGATATATACCGACGTGCTATCCTGACGCAAAGCGGAGGTTCTGTCATGAGAATACAAAATCCCACCCGTCCCTCGTTCTCGGCCTTGGCTCCGTCCCCCGGTCGCAGACACGGAGACTCCATGGCAACGGGACGCGGGGCACGGCGGCTCGACCAGGTTACAGTAGCACTGCGCATGTGCAGTGCATTCAGGCAGCTTGAGGAGAGGCTGTGAGAGACGTGCGGAGGGCACTTTTTGGCGGTTTAAAAAACACTTACAAAAATATGAATAAAATTAAGGATTCTGTTTGGGTTTATGCGTTATTATAAAATACTGACAGTTGCCAATGAGCTTTTGAACTTGTTTAAATGTTTAAAGCATACTATTACCGTTACTCCACATATAATGGATTACACCTTATGGACGATTAAGGCTACTGTATAGGGCGTTTGGAAATGAGGTGTCACCAAGGGCCACAGCAGGCACTATAGGGCCACGTATGCGTGTTGCATAAGTATACTATCAATATAACTTGTTCGGTTGTTCCCCTAATGAGGGACCTTCCGCAAAGTGGCTCGTGGGTGTCTCTGTGCATAGCCCCCTAGTGCTGGTTACTGTGGGAAGTGTAAACCACGCGTGACAAATATCTCGGGGAGTTTTGGTGAAACCGACAGGTTATAAGAGTCACAGACACCGGCGTTGATTCCTTCATGTTCTTCAGTTAGAGTTTAGTGATGCCCTACCATCAACTCACATCAGCCCTGTTAATCTCTACAGCACTGTGGTATATAGTTATTAATAATAATATATTTTGAGTTTTACACTTTAAAAGCTTTTTTTTTAACCAAATAACTTGTATTGATGGTGCGTTGCTCTTTTGGAGTGAGTTCTGTGGTGTTCACCTATTGGCTTCCACAAAATAACTTTTCTAATTGATTTTTTTTTAGGATAAAAGTGCTATATTGCCTTTACTGTGACCTGTTTCATGTGACAGGCTTCAGAAATAAATCTAATGCAAGAGTGCCAAACACATTTCATTTCGGTGCAAGTTCTCGTGCTGAAATTCAGCAGGTATTTGCAACAATGTTTAGGACACAATAAGAGTCCGTAAGAAAATAAATATTTCTCCAAAATATATTTATATACAAATACCAAATGACATGCAACGTTCTATGACAAAACATCGTTTTTACTGAAATAGATATATTTATCTCTGTATATGCATTCTCTAAAGTTTATGATGGCAAATAAACTTATGTTTGTGTAATAGACTTGTCTTACTTTAGTCTTTTGTAAGATGCAGGTAAACATTCTATTATTCTTATCATTACAGAGGCAAACATCATGGATGTCTTGTGCGATATTTGAAAATGTATTTTAATTTACATTTCAGAATGTGGTAGCAGACATATTCCCCAAAGGTATAGTGAAGAAGACAATCTGTGAATGCGCATTCTGGCAAATACTTTATAGACGGTAATTTGATGTCATGTTTGGTAGCCAGCTTGATGGGTCAGAGGAGGCAGAGACTATGAGCACCTTCCTTTTTCATACCTCCTAAATGTCTACGTTTTTGCAGGACAGTCTGGATTTTCAGGCGCTGTCCCGCGTAGCCGCACAACTGTCCCACTTTTGTGGGAATCATGGACCAGTTGGAGGGATCCTCTTATCTCCTATGGCCAGCCGTGGGAGCAGTAAAGCCAATGGAGGTCCGTGGTGTTGCCCATAATCTGATATATCCAAAATTGTAGTCCTCAAGGCCTGGAGTTGAATCCCGCTGTTCTAGCGTTTAGTAACATCATAAAATAAGTTATTTCGTTTGAATAAATCCATCAAGTTCAACCTCACTGCTAATCCAGGCATAAACTCCATATTTCCAGAAAGGAGAAAATTCTTAATGGTTTAAAGGAATCAGTTTAATTTGACAGCACAACATCTGTGGGAAGTCAATTCCGTATGCTTATTGTTCTTCCTGTGAATAACGCTTTGATGCTTTAGGTAGAAATTCCTTTTTTTGTCCAAATCTGAATGGATGACCTCTTGTTCTTTGTGCACGCAGGTAGTATTTTTCTCTCTAAGAATATTTTGGTGTAAACAAATTAAACTTTTCTAGCCTTTCTTCTAATATCAGGTACAATATTCCCTAAACTCTATAATGTCCCTTTTAAGAACAGGTACCCAGACTTGCACCACATATTCACATTAGCTGTTACTATTGACTTATCCAGTGACAACGTTATATTTATCCCTCTCTATATGTGTGATAATATCTTTCTGGCCCTTGCAGTAGCTGCCTGACATTGAACACTTGATAAGTTTATTGACTACAATTTATCCCCTAAGTCCTTCTCATTTAATGATTTCCCAAACACAACCCCATTTAAGGTATAGTTTGAACATTAATTTCTTTTCCCCAAGTGCACAACTTCACATTTGTTATTATATCTCAATTGCCAACTGGCTGCCCATTTCTCCAATCTGACCAAATCAGAGAAGGGAAGTAATCTAGTTCAGACTGTGTTTCCTTACTCTTTGGTGAAACCCCTGTCCTTCTTCATACAAGTGACAATTGCAATATTCTTATTCTTTAAAAATATAGTATTGCTGTTGTAGGAGCAACATTACGTAATCTTCAACATTACGTAGAGAAATAACTAAGTATTTAAAGAAATGTATTGCAGCAAAGAGTCTGTCCAAAGGAAACATCATTTCTATTGTGTTTGAATGTCTAAACCTATACGGAAATAATACTTTTATCACAAAAAATTGCTGCGCACATGTGACACGAAAGCAGACACTGATAGATCGTTGCCACAGAAACTTAAAGTTTCTTAACATTTATATATATATATATTTTTTATGTCATTAAACCTTCATCGGAAAGGATAAAATCACAGATCTGCTTTCTTTTATTGGCTCAACAAGCCAGAGAATGCAAATGGAAACCTTTGATGAGAAGATTTGCTAAAGGAGATAAATTTATCGGCTCAATAAATGATTGCTTTTACGTTCTCTTAGGTCTTCTCTTCAAGCATGTTTTATAACTATTACTGCAATGGCCAACAATAGCGCTTGTTCATTTTTTTAAGACCTAAACTGGTTGCAAAATTGCTGTGCAGAGAAGCTGTGGAGGAAGTGGTAACTGTGTTAACATCTCTTTGACTAATCAGGTGGCGTTGGAAATAGGGGAAGGTTTAAAACACCATAGACACCAACACAAATTTCCATATAAAGACATCTTTTTTCAGATCACATCACATTTGTCACTCAAGTAACTTCCTTCTTGATACCACAAGCTTGACAAGTTTTCTGATCACACAGGCGTGCTTTCAAGACAACCTATTGTTTGCTGCCTCGTACAGCCTACAAGTAATACAAGGTAAGGAGACGGAGCGATGGTAACTTTTGTCCAATAATTAATATATGATGGTGGTAGGCTCTTAAACCCATGAAAAGGATAAATGTGGTATCTTATTGATGTTTAGATTGACGTTTTGTGACTTAGAGCAGGAAGCCATTGGGTTCTGCACTTATGCAGGAAGCCTGTGGTAAGCCAGTGCCATGGCAGTGAGTGAGTAATAATCAGATGGCACTTAATAGGGTTTTTAAAAATTTGTAATGTTCTTACAACTACACCCATTAACCATTGAAATGAAAGAATGCTTTCAAGATAACAAACACTGGGGCAGTGAAGGGTTATAGAGAGCGCTCAGTCCATTGTGAAATATATTTGTAATTTCATTATCTTATTCTTTTAAGTCAATTTCCTCATATGTTTAAGTCCATATATTAGTTTAAGTACCACAAAACCCCTCTTGTTGTAGCTCTCGCTCTGTCCTCTTCCAGTTGTACAATGAGGTGTGATAGATTTGAGAG
Source organism: Spea multiplicata (assembly GCA_009364415.1). Taxonomy (NCBI): domain Eukaryota; kingdom Metazoa; phylum Chordata; class Amphibia; order Anura; family Pelobatidae; genus Spea; species Spea multiplicata. The sequence continues at coordinate 9,664 of VKOC01003795.1, forward strand.
GCTTCCCTATTTTGAGAGAATGGTCTTAGTTACTATATTGTTGAATAGAAGGAAGTATAAGATTTACTAATATCTGATAAGTTTAAAGCCTGAGTCAGCTCTTTCATGGCATTTTCAAGCTGAAGAACACTTTACAATACATTACATTATGAAGGTGGTTAATAAGTGGAGCAGCTTCCCAGTGGTGGAGGCTAATGCAGTTAGGGAATTCATGTGGTATATACAAAGCAATTCTGAATCTAAGACAAGACCAATGACTGATTAAGGTCTGATTCTTTACATCAGGAAAAATGAGTAGACTGGATGGGCCGAATGGGTATTATCTTCCATAAAATTCTATGTTTCTGTGTAAGACATACTGGAATAGATGCAGAAGAGGGCCCTGTTTGTGCATGTTTACAGTCTTTTAGGAGGTTCAGGGATATTAACACAGAAGAGAATCACACTGCTTGTGAGATGATTTCATAGGAGCAAGGGTGATATGGAAAATGTAGCACTGACATCTTGAAGATGGAAGGAAGGATGGTTTCTTCAGGATGCAAGTTGAGGGCAATCGAAGGGTAGGTTACATTCTTCTCTGAATAGTTTTTAGTTTTAGCAAGTAGGAGATTACCCTGACAGAATTCCAGAGAGTTTGTACTACACTGGTAAAATCCTAAGCGAGAGGTGATAACGGTGGAAGGGAGACGCAGTAACACAGCTACACAGGCACAGCTACACAGGCTTGGTAAAGCCTAGCAAACATCTGTTTAGAGCCAAGTGTCCATGTAATAAACAATTTTCCCCCAGTGTTTCCTCTACATAGCTCCTACTATATAAATGTAATATCATCAGAAATTATTCATGGCTCTGTCACTCCATAAATGCTGCTAAATCACACATATGGCGTGTCTGTGTTCATTATACTGATTGAGAAGACAAAATTAAGGTGTGTCCTAATTGGATGCATGCACTCAAAGGTTAAGAACTTACAGAAGTTATCAGTGATTGGTATACCTGGGAACTTGTTGGCTACCTGGAGCCTTCCCTTGTGGGACACAGCCAGGACTGCCCACTGACATCAGTGGGTAGTCCTGCTGTTGTCGGGGGTGGTCCCGCTGGTGTGAGTGGGTGGTCCCACCCATGTTAGTGGGTGTTCCCGCTGACATCGTGGGAAACACCCCTATTCAAAGGGGAAACGGATAGGGAGTGGGTAGTGTCAAGACCAAACTCCGGTGACCTGGAGGAGTTGAGTGTTTCAACCCAGAGACACAGACATTATTTTCTATAAATTTGCATCTCAGAACTGCATGAATTTTAATGAGTAGACATTTAAGTTATTTTCAATGATTTCATTTTTTGCTGAATTTACCAGTATTACTTAACTATGCAGCTCTGCAAACAAAAATAGCCTTTTGCTAGGAGGACGTTGAAACCATCCATGTGGTAAAGGAAACAGGAAATGGTTAGCACTTTTACGGTTATTTTTTTTTTCTACTGGTTTACAACAGCCGCTGACTTTGGGTGCAATCCATTTTGATTAAACAAAAATGCAACATATGTAATGGAGATGATTCACAAGTTTCTGCTGCAGAGGCTGAGAAGAAGTTGCAGTAGCAGCGCCGGCCATTTTGTGCTGTCACTGTTCCTAATTTCATATACTGAAAAAGCACTAACATTATCTCTCATTAATGTGTGATGCTGCATGCTGGTTTAACCTGTTCGTGGCTGTATGGGAAAATAATTTGTTCCAAAAAGGAAGGTCTTTTTTTAAAAATGCATACCCTGGGACTCCAGCCAACCCCTCATAACCCATTCAGCAGTGGCACATTAAAATGCCTGATCACCCAAAATTTCTCCCTCCCCCAGTTTTGCAGCATAGGGACTGCCGCCCCCTTGGACTTGCCGCCCTGTGCTTAGCCGGCCAAGGACAGAATATGTCACTTGACGTACTGCACTCACTGCAACATTTACATGAGAGGAACCAATTATCACATGCAGCTTTTGGTGTTTCTTCCCCTTGAATGCATACTTGTCATGATGGCTACATGGGAGAAAGAGCAACATTGAGCTGGTGGGCTTTATCAGCGTGATAAGCCCAGTAATTAAGCAGCCAAAGTCACATTTTGAAAGCAGATTAAAAGAATGAAAATGTATAAAAATACATAAAGGGAATAGAACAATGGTTTTGTCAAAGTTCCTCATATAGTACCCTGGTGGCTATAAGAGGAATTGTAAGTAACAACAATGATTTGCTGCGGTCCAAAATATTAAAATGAGAGAAGCCCATAAGGGATAATTTCACACCTGCTCCTACATCTGCCTAGTGGAAGGAATCTGTAAAATGGCAGTTTTACATCCTCTGCTAGCATGGCGGTGCCTAAGGGTACTGGGATTTAAGTCCATGTCCTATAAGACGTGGGTTGCATATCATTCCTTTGAGTAGTTGCAGTTTAGGGCCCCTGACACTTTTGTTGTTCTCGCTTTGGATAAATGTGTCAATATGGTCACCACTGGATGATGCTGTTGGACAGAGGTAAAATTGTGTTGGAGTATCCTTTTTGGCATTTTCTTCGTGCTAAATGATGTAAAGAAAAGTTGATACAAAATCTTTTTTCAAACATGAAGCCAATACAGTTCCAATGGCACATTGCTGATATTTCATATTGCCTAAAAACAATATTATCATTGATGACTTACTTGAAGGTCCACCAAACCTCACTACTAGTTGGTAGCTGTCATTTTGAAAGTATGACAAAGGGCATCTATGCCAGCCACCACATATACTGGGGGCTATAACTATAATTTGGCCATATTTAGAAATAGCTGACTGTTCCACAGAATTCGGTACACAATACCTCCCTATAGTCCCAGTTTTTGTTGGACAGTCCCAATTTTTGGGCACTGTCCTGCTGTCCCGAGTATGCTTTGATCGTCATTGATTAAGCTAGGAAGCTATAATATTAATGCAGGTCTGATTTGCAGCACTGGTTCTCCCATGGGGTCACCTTGCAATGCCAAGTTTCTAGGCCAGCTGCACTTCTTCCTGGGGCTAGCCCTGCCAATCCCTACCTCTTATTACACTCCCAACACAGGGATCACAATGTGATATGGGTGAAGTAGATAACTTTGGAGATAACATTTTTCAGGAAGCATTACCTAATGACAGAGTTTCTTGTTTAATAAGGAAGTCTGATTAATCTAAATCTGATTTAATGTTATAATTAATAATACTTAATCAACTCCTCCTCATCCAAGTAGTCCTTTCTTGCTGTCTCACTTCCCTCTTCAACACTCAAATAGATTGTAAGCTTACAAGTGGAGTTCCCTCTTCTCCTTTTGTACCAGTAAGTGTTAAAATGTACAATGTCATTTTAAATTGTCATTTATTTTCAGTTCCTTATATTGTAGGAAAATCTGCTGGTGCTATAGAAATAAATGTAATGGAATAGTTGCAAACATGTACTTCATCCTGGGTGTCTCAATGTTGTGGCAGGCCAGCGTTATTGTTCATTGTATGTTTGATGCTATAGAAATAAACTATATAAAGGGATTTCCCAGGTGTCAGTGTAAAATTTCTTGAATCCTAACAGCTATATATGTCCTTTGATCTACCCTTTATGTTATGTATACATAAAAAATAATCTGTGTAATCAATTCTGTATAATCAATCATAATACTATACGATAAAAAAACAACTAATAGTTTATTGTGTATTATGTTCAGTTGCGCTCTGAATAACAGAAGAAGATGGCGTCAAAGACACAGATTACAGATGAAGAGATGGAAGAGCTAAGAGAGGCTTTTAGCAAAATCGGTAAGTCTCTTGTGCTGATGCATACGTTTGCCCTATTAAGAGCTGATCAACAGGTTTAAAAAACAATTAATGAATCTAAAATACAGTTGGTATACTGTAAGAGATACTATGAAGTGGTTATGGTTCCTCTTTAGTATCAGACTATGATACATATCTCTCATGGAATTCTGATGAAGAACTTTTCTCTTGAAAACATAGGTACGTGATCACATACACTTATACCTAGACATCCATGCCCACATAGACATTCATGGTTACATCCATGTATACCCTCCCTCCTGCCCGCACCTCCTTACCTTTCCAGCAGCTTTCGATCCAAGGCTCGGTTTCTCAGCGGGGTCACGTCACCCCGCTGCGTGCCTGTCTCTTCCTCCGTGCTGGTTCATAATTGTCAAGGAGATTGGAACACCTGGTAGAGAGGTGGGTCCCCATCGCAGTTGCAACCGCTGTGACCCCTGTAGTTATGCCACTGGCCGCATAATAGCCATTTGTACATGTTCTAGCTCTGTTAATTCAGCTCAATGTACTAGACAAATACCCTGACCCCATATCATACGGTCTTGTGGTAAACAATACAATGGTTCATTGTTACCCAGGTGGACACTCTGACTAATAAAATAACCATACATAAAATCACCATACTGAATCAACAATTTTTTGTCAATGCTAACCTACATTACTGTAGAGCACTGTATTTTATATTTAAAAGTTAAAAAATATTTTTTTTCCATAAGACATTTAAATTGGCATTACTACAAGGAATGCTTTCTTCAAAATTTGTTTTCCATGCTACAAAAGACATGCTAGACAAACACATATAAGGTAACATGTAATAATCAGAGTTATTACAAGTCTTCTGAACAGTGTTTGTAACACAGTTCGAATTTGTATGATCCCTAATAATATAATTTTAAAATGTATCAAAATAATAAATCTAAAGATATCTGAAAGTCCCCACAAATACATATTGTACATAAAGAATAATGTAATGTAATAACTGTGTAGTTTTTTTTTGTGGCAGAGATTATTAAATCCTTTCTCGCCTAGACTTAAATTAGTCAAATTTCCTTCCCAGAAGATGAAGGGCTAGGTCTTCCATTATTTACCGCAATGTGGTAAGATTAGGACTTGTTCATTTTAAATATGATAAATATAATATATATAAATCCATGAATAAATGTCAAAAACACATGACTATATTCTATGTATTTAAACATATATATATATATATATGTATATATGTCAGCCAATTAAAATAATGTATAATATAATAATATAAAATTATATTGACAAAGAATACAACTTCCACTTTGCTTACAATATTGTCAACTAATAAATATATATATATTAATAACAAACTTTTTTACATTTAGATACTGATGCCAATGGATTTATAAGCCCTAATGAACTGAATGACTTATTCAAAGCTGCTAATTTGCCACTCCCTGGATATAAATTGCGAGAAATCATTAAAAACGTCATGGAATCCGGAGATCAAAACAGAGATGGACAGATTAGTTTTGATGAGTTTATCACAGTAAGTTAAAATTGGCCCGTGCATTTCAGTGGATCTAGTTGGATCTGACAAATATGTTTCAAATCCCAAGATGGAAGATTACATTTATTTTCTGTGGAAAGTGTCTTAAAAGCTGCTCTTGTAATTTAAGTGTTCTAACTTTATAAGCAATAAGGTAACGGTGGCCAACCCTCACCCATATTCAAATATTTTATAATAAACCGCATGCCTTGCTTTTTTCTGTCTATGATACAACGATCAGCTTAACTGATGTCAAAGATTTTATCAAATGTATCTGTCATTATACATGGGATGTTAAAGTCATGTCAACTGGATGGATATGGGATGCAAGGGCAGCCTGTAAGGATTGACTTGCTTTAACTATGGAGATACATTATTGGTACAAGTAGATGTTATCTGTGTTCCTGTCTTTTGATTCCTATACAGCATAGTTTTAATAAATGCTGCGAAGTGCTGAAATAATTGTTTGGATGTATGCCAAATCTGCTTTGGGAATTCTAAATGGCCCACTTGTGGCATTTAGTAAAGCTGACAGTAAAGCCAGAATAGCTACATCCTTATTAAATAATATATATACAAAATCTTCCCATAGGGCATTCTTGGCAGAGTGCCATTTATTTAGCACATTTCAATCACTGACTTAAATTTGGCTTTTACTATACTTGTGGTTTGTCTTTTGATGTTCTTAGGTTATTCATGATCTTAAAAGCTCTGATGTTGCTAAAACATTTAGAAAAGCCATAAACAAGAAAGAAGGTCTTTGTGCAATTGGTGGAACGTCTGAACAGTCCAGTGCTGGCACCCAGCATTCATACTCAGGTAAGAACAATACTAACGACAGGGAAAGAATATTCTTTGTGTCGTCTGAAAAACAAATCTTGTAGTGGCTTTTAGATTGAGCAAAAATACTTATTGATGGGCAAAAATAGCAACAGTGCCTGATACCTGATGCTACATGTACCATTTTAGTTAGAATAAGCAAAGCAATGTTTTTGTTATAGAACATAGTATAGTGTTTTTAACGATTTAATAGAATATCATTCTACTTGTAATGGAAATAAACATCCACCTTACAATGCAATTAGTGTTGCCTAGAAATAGTTATGAATCAGATAAAAATTCATCAAATATTTCATAACTTTCCAGAGGAAGAAAAGTATGCATTTGTAAACTGGATCAACAAAGCGCTGGAGAAAGACCCAGACTGCAAGCATGTCATACCCATGAACCCAGATACAGATGACTTGTTCAATGCAGTTGGTGATGGAATTGTTCTTTGGTAAATATACAGTTAGATTCACTGTCAGTTTTAGCAAAATATACAGTACACATCATTATTATCAACAATTATTTCCTGTGAGTAAGGGATTTGGCATTTACCAAGCGAATAGATATGTTAAGGGGTCCTCATGTATACTGATTTGCTCTCTAGAGCATTGGCCAGGAGAATGCTAGCCTTCAAGTAAGCGGAAAGAAATGGTTTTGGGTAAAGAAAACATATTTGGAAGTATAGCGTAACCTATTTTAATAAACATTTCTGATTGCATTAATCGTATATGTTTTTAAGGAATCTTTTCTTTTAATTTTCAGCAAAATGATTAACTTGTCTGTGCCAGACACCATTGATGAAAGGGCTATCAACAAAAAGAAGCTAACTCCTTTCACCATCCAGGTAGATAATTTAGAAAGGGAGAAAGCTAAAATAAACATTTATTTTTTTCAGTACTTTATTATTAAAATTACAGTTGAAAATATATTTTAAAAGCTTTACTTTGAAGAATTCGGGGAGGAAGGTTCTTTCTTTTAACTAAAAGTTCCAGAAAGTTACCAGTGTATAATGTATTCATTTTTCATCTAGGATAAGCGGATCATCATCCTAACAAGGATTGTTAGTTATAAACCACGAAGGTTACTCTTATGGTTTCAAAACCAACTATCAACTTTTATTTTTCTTGAGGATTCTTTACACCACACTCTTTTCTGTACACATGGATGCTGTTTCAAGGGTTATCCATTGCTTGATTTAGGCATTAAATGTATTCGATGCCTAATGTAAGTCTAAAGCAATCTCCCAACGTGTCCAGCTATTTGTGTTCTTACCTTTTAAAATATATATAATTTTTTTATAAAAATAAGATATTATTTATTAAAGCATATAGTCATAAAGTACCAAATTTAAATCATCCATAATTATTGCAATGTTTATAAAAGGTAAGCAAACATCATTTTATTAAAAAAAACAGAAATTCCCTACATATTTTTCATTGACACATATATTATATTATTTAAGAATATTTTTTGTTTCTCTTTGCATATACAGGAAAATCTGAATTTAGCACTTAATTCAGCTTCTGCCATTGGATGCCATGTGGTAAATATTGGTGCCGAGGATCTGAAGGAAGGAAAGCCTTACTTGGTTCTAGGACTCTTGTGGCAAGTTATTAAGATAGGACTGTTTGCAGACATAGAGCTCAGCCGTAATGAAGGTATGATACAATTAGCATTTCAGTAACAAAATGATTGGTTAAAATTGTACATTTGACTGTATAACAGATGTGTTCTGTTGGAAGAAAAGAAGAAATAGATTATAAGAACAAAACCACCATCATAACTTTGTCTCTGTCTTTTGCACTTTCACACTTTTAGCAATATTTAGTGGATATAACTTAATTAATACACAATGGCATTCCTGGTCCACCAGCTGTACAAGTGCCTTTATAGGAAAGACATGTGAAATGCGAAATATAATAGAATAAATGTAATAGATCACAGAACTGAAATTCATAATCCACCTTAGAAACATCACTTATTTTGAAGCTTTGATACTATGATCTCTGTTTCTGCACTGTATGCAGCTCTGATTGCACTTTTGAGAGAAGGAGAGAGTCTAGAAGATCTGATGAAACTATCCCCAGAAGAACTGCTACTGAGGTGGGCCAACTACCATCTGGAAAATGCTGGCTGCAACAAAATCAATAACTTCAGCTCAGACATAAAGGTTAGTGGAGAGATCAACAACACTGTTTATAGTGTCATATGCGCAGTCTGCTAAACCATGCTCATGGATTTATGGCTTCACAAAGAACCCCCGTGCCAAAGTTTAGCCTGTCTGCACTTGCACAGGACAAGTAGCATCAGAGCATCAACCACTCATTCAGCAAAAAAAAGTTATATTGAAATAAAGCTTAGAATGTAGGACTTGTATCTCTATTCCACCTATGTTTTCCCTTCTGTTTTGTTTATGGACCGCATATGATTATGGCTTCTCAGTTTAGAGTTAGGTCATAGTGCACATATGTGGTTGAGATGGGCAAGTCTATGTGACATTTTGTGGACAGACTTTAGCACAATGGTTTGCAGTAGGACTAATTAATTTTTTAGTTCTGTTTGATTGTATGTTTTTATTTTGGAAAAAGGGAGGCCAGTAATGAAAAGTAACAACGAACCATTGTAGAACCATGCTGATTGTGTTGCTGCAGAGGTAGTCTGAAGTTGCTACAACATTCCATTCAGCATTGTCATTTATTAATGGCTAAGTAGAATAAACGATACTCATAAACATTTTTATTGATTTAGAAATACATAGCTCAGCTAGAGAAGAGATATTATAACCATGATGAGATTTATCATTTCTGGGTTTTTTTAAATAAATAATACACAAAGGAAATGAATGGTAAACAGGAAATTAAAAACACGAAATGTCACATATACAATATTGAGAAAAACATAATAAGTACAATAATAAAATCTGATTTGTAACATGACATGATGCAAGTCTTCAGTACAGTGCATTCTCACATATATGCCAGGTGTAGTTACAATTATTGCTGAAGGCAGGTTTGTAAATCTGGAAGGTTTTTGGGAGAGTTTGGGTTTTGGAAATAGGAAGCATGCATGATACGATTGTATTTGCTACCAATTATTTTCTTTGCTTACTAAGTCTTATATATTTTTATAAGTTTAATTGTATAAGACCCTGTACCTGAACAGCACTAGCCAATTACAGATACAGTATTGTTCAGTTGACTGTTTGGATGAATTATAGACACAATGTTTTCTCTTATATTATAGGACTCCAAGGCTTACTATAACTTACTCAATCAAATTGCTCCGAAGGGAGATGAAGAGGGCATTCCTGCTGTGGACATTGATATGACGGGACTTCGGGTAAGACCACTTGTCCAGAATGTCAAGGCTGTACCACCCTAAATAAATTTAGTCTCATAAGCATTATGGAACTGGTGAGTTCCAGGGGCATCATTAATTAACACTGTTTTCCTTTCCACCTATACTTTCATATTGCAGCTGAGTGAACATGAGTGGACAAATAGTGAACATGTTTCAATGATAATATTTACCAATATCTATCATCCTTCCTATTTATCCACCTGAGAGTGAATCTCTGCACCCCTGATTTCTCAAAACAGATCCATTCTCCATATTTACCCAAAGTTTGGTAGGGTTATGCAAATGGACACAACAATCAACACTGCAGATAGTCAGGGCAACTTTATTTTAGGGACTATGGTCAGAGATATTGCTAGATGGCAAGGATTTACCAGCACCTTTTATACGACTGTCTGCCCTATTAATAGTAATTTTTGTAAGAAGATGAATAATGTATTGTATTTGTACAGTTCCATTACTGTGAGTTGTAGGCCTACAGAACTCTTTCATATTGTCGTATACACCAACATTCTAAGTTTCTGGAAAAGAGTGACATCAGAGGAGGAAAGGGGTTGCAGAAGGGTTTAGAAGGACTACCCCACCAAACAGAAACACTTGGGATGTATCACATTGCCTGATGTTTTGAGGAAGAACTTAAAAATAGAAATTGCAATAGTAATGTTAGTGATCTAAATAAAACTTTGTATAACCCTGCATTGCTTTATTTGTTTTTTTTGAACTTATGTTCTCTGATCCCAGGAAAAAGATGATCTGAAGAGAGCAGAGTGTATGTTGGTGCAGACGGACAGGCTGGGCTGCCGCCAGTTTGTCACAGCCACAGACGTTGTGCGCGGAAATCCAAAGCTTAACTTGGCTTTCATTGCCAACCTTTTCAACAAATATCCAGCTCTGCATAAACCAGAGAACCAAGATATCGACTGGAGCTCTATTGAAGGCAAATAGTTTATTTTTACTTTACGAGGAACAGAGTTACAAGTATTATATAATTTCATATATCAGTATGTGAAGAGAGATAGGGAGAGTTGAAGAGTGACAGAGAGAAGGAGAAAGAAGAAAGATAACGAAAAAAGGGAGAAATATAGAAAAAAGGTGGAGAGAGAGTGCGTGTTTTGAATGTTAGAGTGTTTGTATGTTAGGGGAACTGTGTCTAAGGGCAAGTAACCATGTGTACTTACAGACCAATTGTAAGTCTGTAAGTATGTTTGTGGGTAAGGGCAAGCATGAATGTGCGTATGTATGTGTGGGCAGGCATGTAAGGGTATTGTATATCTGTGTACTTTGGCAGTCTATCCATACTATTACTAAAGGGAATAGAATTATTCACTCTAACACGTTTACCCACGGAGACTATTTAGTATTGTTTTTCACAGTCCAGCAACTTATGAAAATGTCCTCCATGAGCCATGTCCATGCCTATCCCTGATTAAAATAAGTGTGTGTGTCAGTATATAGGGTTAGAATAAGTGTTGGGGGGTTGACAGTGTAAGAGTTAAATTGTTGTATGTGTCGGTGTGTGTGATTGTGTGATGTTTATATGTGTGGGATGAGTGTCAGTGTGCAATGTGAGAGAACAAATGTCAGTGTACAGTTCTACAATGAATGTGTGTGCCCAAGTATATAGTATAGACTATGTAATGAATGTGTGGGGGGTTGTTGGTTACAGTGGTAAACTTTGTGGGGTTTTTTTGATGTTAGTGTATTGTGTTAGAGTGAGTGTGTAGGGTGTCAGTATACAGTGTTAGATTGGGTAAAGTGTGTGGTGTATGGAATGTGTGTTAGTGTATGGTGTTAGACCGAGTGTGTGTTTGCATATAGTGTTATGCATAGAGTGTATGAGGCTGGAAGGTGGTGGGCACTGAGCTGTACAGAGAAAGGGGCAGAGCAATTATTTCATGTACCTGGCTCACCTGTGCCTGCATAAGAAATAATGGCTCCACATCGTACTCTGTAAAGCTTCTTTACTGCTCGATCCTGCTAGGCTTTAAAATATTGCAATCTATGTAAAAGAATGTGGGGGGGGGCAAGAGAATATGCTTGCCTGGGGTGCCACTTGGTCTAGGACTGTCCCTGCTCTTCCTCTTCTGAAGAGGTAGTTGAACTTTTTACAAGAATTTAATTTCTGCAGTGAAAGACGCTTTCTTCTATGCTTGAATAAATAATTGGTGATGTGTGTTTTTTCTATTTTTTAATGTATTGGTAAAAACAATATTTGCCAGAACAAATGTAGTTAAACATGTTAAATATGTTATTCTACTCTACATAAATAAAAAGGTGTATATAAGATTTAATGTTATTATAGCCTATGATTAAAACCCATAACAGAACTATTGGCAGCTAAGGGTGCAGCAGTGGTTAGTGGTCTAAAACACTGCCTGGTTGGGTTGCTTGGTCTGCACAGGCTTCCCTCAACCATTAGTTCTGCCATGTAGATAATGAAAGCTTTATCTCCAACTTTCTGTGTACATGTACAACTTTATCTCTTCGATGCAGCTCAACAACGTTATGTCCCCAGTGGTTTTATGAACATTCACAATTGTAAAAGTCCTGTTCTCCTACTTTATGATATAATATAATCATAATTTTCATATATGTAAGGCAAGGAAGCTATCACATTAAATGTTATTGTGTTCTTTACACAAAGATCGAGTGATAGGTAGCTAGACTGAACAGTCAAATAAACTGGTTTCTTTGTTCTAGGTGAAACAAGGGAGGAGAGGACATTTAGGAACTGGATTAATTCACTGGGTGTTAATCCACGTGTAAACCACTTGTATAGGTAAGTGTTTCTTTATATTTGAGTCATCCTTTAACCAGACAAAAATAATAGTGGCAGTATCACAGCAAGTATTGATGGGCAAAGAAATCCACAAACCTACTAGTCACTGGGGGATCTTTGTACAAATGCTTTATTTATGTTTCTTAACCAACTGAAAGAACTGTAAACACCAGCCATTTCTAATGAAAGCAACACTAAAAAATGTAATTACATTTTATATTGACCTAGAGGTGGGCTGCACTTAAATTGAAATAGTATAATTAAAAATAACACTGACAATTTAAGAAAGAGTTGTTTATGAAATGTGCATTGCAGGCAATTTATTATTTTTAATTGATCCCTCAGTTGCTTTATTATAATACCAGCATATCTGGGAAGTGTCCATATTTTGCCTGGAGTCTCCAAAAACTGATTACAATATTACTATATATTTAACTTCTTGACTGAAGAGCATCAACTGGCCCTGCCAAGTCCCCATCCCCAACCCCTAGTCCTGCTCCACCCCCCCCCAGCAAATGTATATATTTTGGAGGCTAGCCATGCATACGGACCTCCTTAACACAAACACGCAAACCCTTCCTGCTTCCAATAAGAGGGAAAAAGTTCCCAGGTATGAGTACTAATCACTAATCACTAAACACTGTTTAAGCTTAATCTGGAAAAATATATATATATATCTAATTGCTTTGAGAGAAATCAATCTCTAAGAACAAAAATCACTGTACATATTGTAAAATATGTAGAATATCTGATATACACACAAATATTATTTTATATCTTTTTTTTACATTTGTAATCTTCTACAGAGATCATGTTATCATGTATATCATGCATTCAAACATGTCACTATAATAATGGAAGTGATACAGAATTGTTATATGATTTCCCTATTAACCAATCAGTTTAATATATTCATCTAATTGGCTTTATATAATTTATAATGTTGTTTCAGTGACCTGTCTGATGCTCTTATCATATTCCAATTGTATGAAAAGATTAAGGTTCCAGTGGATTGGAGCAAAGTGAACAAGCCGCCATATCCCAAACTGGGAGAAAAAATGAAAAAGGTACCGCTTTATCTATATACATTTCCAGATAAACAGTATCCACTACTGCATACCATTATTTTAATAATGCCCCTCTTCTGTTTAGTCCACCAATTGATTCAATTAAGGTCCCAATGCTTACATTAAATGTCCTATTTGTTTGCCATTAGCAATTCTACCACTAGTGGTAGAAGACTGGCTCATTACTGGTTCCTAAGTGGTTAAAGTAGAAAAGAGACGTTAGTGATGTAGTTTCCCTCATGAAATTAGGTGGTTCTTTTAAGGGTGAACAGTAACATGTAGAAACGTAAGTCAGGATTTATGTCCCAGTTCTCCTTTGTGAAAAGTTAAAGATCCTTTAAACTTAATGATTTTAGCTTTAGTTGTTTTTATTATTGCTGTGGGCATTTTTAGAAATCAGACTGTATATACTGTGAATCATCTTGTTTTCTATAGCTTTCCAGTGCACACGCTTAGGTAGTACATAATAAGCAAACTAAAGCTTTCTTAGATTGATGCTCCTCACGATAAGCACACTTATATTTGTCAGCTTGAAAATTGCAACTATGCTGTTGACCTGGGCAAGAACAAAGCCAAATTCTCCCTGGTTGGCATTGCCGGGCAAGATCTTCATGAAGGAAATCGGACACTGACATTGGCATTACTCTGGCAGCTGATGAGAAGGTACTGGACTGAAATGGGTTACTCTGGGATGCTGCTACAAAAGACTTCTTATTATGTCACCTTATTGTAAAAAACAAAAACAGTTTTTATGCTGAAGCGTGGACATCTTAATTTAATCTTCAGAAATGGGAAACATTCTGATTTTAAGTAAATAAGAATGGTAGAGGCTGGAAATAGCCAAGAACGTTATCAAAAGTCTTGAGGGAAATGTGATAAACAGAGAGGGAAAGGGGTGAGTTGGTCACATAAAACGTGTTTAGTCGTGCATCTAACAGACAGACAGCTTAGACAGTTCTAAGCTTAATGAAAAAGAAAACTGAAAGGAGAGGAAGAGGATGTGAATTATGGCAATTTAGGGATGTTTAGCAGGGTGGTATTCTGCTATGCGACCCCATGTAAATTCTTCAATACAAACATCACATATGGTGTATCTATTGGCAAACAAAAGCATGCTCACATTAAAAAATAATCATTTTAGGGTATATGTACACCCATGGAATTTCGAGTTTTCCTTACATCAGGAAGTCACTTTTTCCATTATTTTAGGTTACTGGTATCTGACAGAGCTTCACCCAACTCCTTATTCTAGGCAGCAAGCAGTGGTACAAACAGCTTGTCTGGAGCATCCACTAAATGCATCATATTAGATGTACTTCTAAGTCTTTATCTTCTAATGCTGGCATATGAGCCTGTGATGGTGCATATGTTTACACATGTCGACAGTGTGTCAATAGTGTTACACGGGTGATTGAAAATATTTTTTTGGCACACCTACCCAAAACTATAAAATATGCAGTTCAGTGTTTACCTGTGCAGTGTCTTTTATTTGTTTACCTAGGATCATGCATTTCAAATAGATTTAAATTATTTTTCCAAATACAAAACATTGTTAAATTCAGTTACATAAATTCACATGCTGAGATTTCCGTTATAATAGTTTTATTATTGTGAAAGGTACACACTGAATATGCTTCAGGGCATTGGTGGTGGGCAGAAGGTCAATGACGACACCATTGTGAACTGGGCAAACGAGACACTGAGAGAAGCCGGAAAGCAATCATCTATAAGTGGATTCAAGGTGAAAGTAACACAAATAAATTGTCTACATTTGATGTACAAATGCTACTCAGAGGAAGATTTCCCATAAAGCAAACAAAGTATTTTCCAACGGATAGTACAAAAGGTAGACCAGATATGGGTGAATATTTTCTGCCCAACTAATTACACCTTAGTTTATCGCCCTTAAGTCTTACAAAATAATCCCTTTTCCTGAGTCGTGCAGACACATTGAGCTCACGAAACACTAAATCATGTGTGCTGTGAAAATCAAGAACTAGCCACCCACCTGCGGTTGATATTGTAGAATGAGAAAAATACAGTTCTCTATCATTTATGGGCATACCTTAGAACTTTATATGGTCTCCGGGTCATTTTCTTTTTTATCCAGACAGAGGAGCGGCATATGGTCATGCCCACTCCCTGTCCAAGTTCCACTAATTTTTGCTTATATATATATATATCTCCTAATATAAAATATATTTCTTTTGTAAAGGATGGGAAGATTAGCACAAGTATGCCAGTTTTGGACCTAATCGATGCAATTCAACCAGGTTCCATTAAATATGATCTCTTGAAAACAGAAGATCTAAATGATGAGGAGAAACTGAACAATGCCAAGTATGTATAACATCCATTATCTTTGAGCATCACAGATGAGACTATCACATAAAAATATTTCTTAAGGCAAATAAGAAGTATGAAAGGAGGGAGAAATAAGTCATAATGTGCCATGGAAATCCTTTGGCAAATAATAAGTATGATTGAATTGTTTCTCTAATTAAATAGAACATGTTGGGGATTTTGCTTTTAAACTGAACTCTGTAAAACTGGGATCTAGCTTTCTGCTTCTCAAATACTGTCCAAGGAAACATATTTATTACAAGTGCACTATTGTAATGATGTTATGACCAGCCCACAATATTAATATTAAGCGATACCCTATATTTTATCTCTGATCCTAAATTCTTGTAGATTACAATAAAATATATAATTCAAAACAAGATATTATACCACAACCATAACTACTCAAAATATAATTTATTGTGAAAGCAACTATATAGATCAATGTGAAGTACAACATATAAAACAGAAAAATGATCTTCAAAACATTAACCATCAGTTACTGGCTTATGGATTTAAGATCCCATATTCATCCCACATTATATAAACAGCATGTTTCTTAAGTTTAAAATGCAATTCCAAATAACACAACTCGCTATATATAACAGAACAGTGGGTGCTGTGATTTAAATGAAATGTAAATCAAATGTTAATTCACAGTAATTTGCATAGCAAATGGAAAACACAAATTATGCATATAATAGCTGCTGGCTACAACACTTATCTGACATAGGTAACCAAAATACATGTTAACTGTTTAAATTACCTTTTACACCATTTCTGGTGATAGTATGCAATATTTCCACCACTGGCACCAAACCAGTCAACTTTTTCCAATCCACTCATCAACAACAAAACAATCCTAGCTTGAAATTAAAACGTGACAAAAGGCAGAAAGCATTAATTAGCACAGAAACAAAAATTACTATATTGCACTGTACTAGTCTGTAGTGTTACTATTAACAACGTATTCAAAGAATTACCTAATAAATTAATAAACCTTGGCAACTTCTACATATTATCGGTGACTTATTTAATAGATGTAAATAATGTCTAAACTACAACAAGGGAATATACTACAACTACTGGATTATATCTTATGTATTATTGTCATATTTTGGGGGTAATAAACTGCAGTTCTCATAAGCCATTTTATACAATATATACAATAAAAGGTTATATTTTCCCAAACAGGGATACTTTTATTGTAAATCTGGAAGAAGACAAAATGCATCTCTATTTAAAAACATCTTTCTTAAATAGATACTGTTATAATTGCATAAAAACAAACCAAATCAAAGTATATGTAGCCTAATATTGTATGTAAGGCAGTGACAACGGTACACATGGTACACCAGGTACAATAAAATATATATAAAAAAATATCTAAGTATACTATACCATATTAGTCTTACTCAAAATTAATATAATAGGAAGAACAAAGATTATAACTTGCCTTAAAAGATCATATCTATTTAAGTATCAATTAATTTCAGATATTTAGTGGGTGTCAGTCTCTAAAAATAACATTCTACATTCTATGACCTTCGCTAAGATAAACAGTTTGTATTCATCAAATTACTCCTGACTGGGCCGTAACTTTTATTAGGACATACGTGATAAGAGATCTAGTTTCACCAAGAACCCCTTTGTTCTCAGTATAAGAAAATTATAACCCCTATTGGATTTTAGAGAAGACACAAAATTGTTTTGTTTTTGTGTGAAAAATAATATGCTTGAAAATATTTTCCAGCCTAAAATTTCTGACAATATATAATATACTATATTGCAGTGTTAGCATATAAGGGATGAATGGGAATGGGACTGGAGTCGGGTCTGGTCAGAACAATTATCTATTAACCTGTTTGATCACTCGACTTCTTAGTGAATAGACCCTAGAGTCACAGTTAGATAAAAGCCCCAATAAACACCTGTCCATTAGCTATGCTCCTAACCACACACACCCTGAAAATATGTGTTATTCTTTATCTAAACGTGCGCTTATTTTTTATTTCCTCTGCTTCAATACAGATATGCCATCTCAATGGCAAGAAAAATTGGTGCGAGAGTCTACGCTCTACCAGAAGATCTGGTGGAAGTGAAGCCAAAAATGGTTATGACAGTCTTTGCGTGTCTCATGGGAAGAGGATTAAAGGTTTAGAAGAATGTAGGGTCCTATTCATTGCTGGCCCTGCAAATTTCTCTGGATAGGAATTGGTTTCCTTGTATACACCAAATGTAATATCAGGAAGATGAGGCTGATTTTTTAAGACCCTGTAGCTTTTTTCAAATGTTAACACCTTAGGGTATATTTCTAATTCTAGGCTTCGAGTTTTTTTTAAGAAAATGCCAATAGGCATTCAAGGGTTGATACAAGTGGTGTGACTTGGTGTTTCATTTACAGTTATGCAGACATTTTCATAATAGCTTTATAAAGAATAATATGCTAGATTAAAATATAAAAGCTAAATATATTCCTGAAAATGTACCGGTTCTGTCATAGGATGCAGTGCATTTCATACAAAAAAGTACTCTTGTAGTTTAGCTCTAACTATCCCAACACACAAAATAAATATGGAAGGATTCAACATGCAGTCTGTCTTGCATTAT
>VKOC01003796.1:0-39405 GCA_009364415.1 Spea multiplicata
GCCCTGTGCGGTCGCACAGGTCGCACACCCCAAAGGCCGGCCCTGGGTCAGACTTGGAAGACTTCCCAAAAGACTTCCCACTCTGCTCCCTGTCTCTGGTGCCAGCGTTGGCTGCTTGTTGGCTGGAAAGTGCTCCTGTTAAATTCAATGGGAGTGCTTTCTGTACTTGCGGGTGGAGGGTCTCATTGGACCCCCCTTTGGAAAGAGCAGGGACGCACTGGTATATGGCACTAGAGTACTGGGTTTGACGTCTAGTAACCGGGAGGCAGGGACACAGCGTGGATTCACAGGAGGAGTACATTAAGCTATGATATGCATTAAAGTATATATGATGCTTGAAGTGTCCCTATAATTATTTAGGAGCATTATAATCATACAGAGACTTCTA
Source organism: Spea multiplicata (assembly GCA_009364415.1). Classification (NCBI taxonomy): domain Eukaryota; kingdom Metazoa; phylum Chordata; class Amphibia; order Anura; family Pelobatidae; genus Spea; species Spea multiplicata. The sequence goes on from VKOC01003796.1 coordinate 389, forward strand.
GAAATATAAAAGAATGCATTCCTTTCTGCGTTTAGTGCAGGACTTTAACAGCCCGTTTACCACAAACCAAACTCTCCAAGTGAATCGATCTTTTAACCAATATATTGAACAGTGATTTTGATTACTTTTATACCAAACGCATAAAGTAATTGCACAAAGCTTAATTAAAATGTACATAGAACGCGATTCACAAAAGGCAGGCAGGATGGCCCATTCATTCTTTTCAGTCACGGCGATCTATGAAGGATATGAAGCTATCATCGGCATCCTTGTGATGATCCACCATCGCTTATAGAAATCCCTTTCTTTATAGAAGTAACCCTTTATGGGTGTTTGTATAGAGCGGCCCACGGGCAATAAATGATCACCCACAACGAGGAGGAGCCCAGCCGCTTTGTCACTGATCACCTCTCCCATATCGGCATCCTTCACAATATAAATGAATAACGGAAATAAGAAATAATCATGTGCTTATTTGTTCTCGGCAGGCGTCGGTGGCTGTGATCCAAATTACTCCAATGCCAGACTTTGTCTTCCTCCACAAAATAAACTATTGTTTTTAAACCACCCACAAACACATGTCGGTTATCTGCTGACAACGTAATGCAGTAATAATGTATGGTAGTGCATGGCTGCCCCTGCCGATTTATCTACTAAATAATACAGAACTTAATGAGTGAGGTTACATTCAAGATCTCGCTGATTTAAATACACAATACAGGCTCAGTGAGGTTGGACCTTCATAATGTAAAGGGAAGTCAGTGAGATGAAACTATAACTCTGCTGCTGCTGCCTCCCTCTTTAGTTCATGAACATTGGTTTCATCTGAGGTGCTGATGTCGTTAAGACGAATGAAGCGGTTGGTTTAATTATTCTCGGAATGGCCGGGCTGCCTTTAAATCCACGAGATACCCGTGTAATGTATAGAGAGGGAGAAAAAGGACTTTTTATAAAAGTGCAGTGCCGGTTGAAATACTTTGCATGTGTGTTTAAGTTTCTAATCCTAAATATTTCATTTTCAGCTGTACACAAATGGAACCTAAAATATCTCGCACACCTGCACTTTTAAGAAGCGTTGCTATTTTGAGCCGTGGGCCGCTCTGCCAGATCAATCAAACTCCTTCCAGATGTTTGCTAAGGAAAAGTATTTTGATAAAAAAAAAGTTTAAAATGCCATTTTTGTTTGTTTCTGATTAGCTTTTAATCAGACATCACGGATGCTGGAGGCATTTATAGGCCCCTTCCCTTCCGCTAAATCGGCACCAGGCGCGATGTTTTGGGGATTGGGTACAAAGTTTGAATTGTGATGTCCCCCCCCCCCCCAAACCTTCTTAGATTTTTATATACTTATCTACTAATATGGAATGCATTTTAAATAAGCCTTTTTATTCCTGTCTCCATTGCTAAGCCTGCCCATCTGACATTGAGCTCTTCTAATAACTCCCATCACACCTATCACACAGAACGCTTCACTCACTCACTCAACCGTAGTATTTAAAGATACACTGTTTATAAGAGACAGGTAGAATTAAAGGGGGGGGAGACAAATAGTCATTTCTTTTACTTATCTCTATATGATGCAGAACTTATCTGGTGATATTTTAAGGGGCACTCTATGTGGCGCTGCTCCTTTAAAATAAAATGTTGGTATTAACAGTTCATCGGTTGCCGTGGTGATTGCACCAGACTAGATCGCATATGGTGTTTACAATATAATTATATAAATTTAGTTAATGCCTATTAATAATGATTGGGGAAGATACTCATTTATTATAATCGGTTCAATAGACTGCCCACAAGAAGGAAAAAATGAAAACGTTCTTAAAAGGCCATTTTTTTTAATATGATTTGAGAAATGCCAGCTGCGCTGTCGTATATACATCTGGATAGTTGATCTCTTGAAGCTGCAGCCGCAAGTCAGCTGGAGACATTTGTTTTATATAAAACCGTCTTGACGGGGTCAGACTTGCTAATTACGGAGCTCTCGGACCTTAGACGGTGGTTGCTGGCTGTCACGGGATCACGTGCTCGCCCAGAACACATTCTTTGTCATTCACTAACCAGGTCACACAGAGGTGGCATGGAATAATCTCATTACAAACAGCTGTTTCCGTGCATGCGCTGATGCGTTGCGCAAAGCATGTAACGTTACCGGCAACTCCATTCCCGCAGACCGCTTGTTGTTGGCAACAAGTTACCGTCTCGTAAAATGTATTTGTTGATTTATTTTTTCTCTTTGGGTGGCTGTTCTTTCACCCTGATTTGGCGTTTGTCCCAAGTGAAATGTATCCAACTCGCATGCCCTCCTCCTTCGTACGCGAAACGCAGGATATTGCTGAATCACGTCATATACCGGTATATAAACAAGTGTTTTTAGTGCAAAGTTTGAAAAGTGATCTGATTACCAATAAACCTCAGTATTTATTTGAAAATCTGATTTTAAATAAACCTTAAATAGGGAATTCCCAGAGCTAACCTGTAACTCCTCGGATCTGGGGACATATACTCAAATATTATTGCTATTGTAATAATTATTAGTACACATGTTCAGTAGAACTCCCATGTTAACCAATGACAGCTGAGCTTCTAGTGGCAGCCAGTCCCATGTATGCTAGCAAAACATCCGTGTTATGTAAGCACAGATGTGATTGGCTGCTGCTGCTGTGCTGTGTTGACATGTCTTCGCATCATCCCTTTACAACATGAAATAGGAGTCTGATGTAGGGTGACCGCATCGGTGTGTCCTGTAGTATGTTGAATGTATAGACTTATGGAAGGGGACCCATTAGTTATACATCCTCCATACTGCAGGGCAGCACGTCAATATGTAAAAATAATACGTGTCCTGGAAAATGTGGCCGATGTGGTCGCCCTGCTCTGATCGGATGTGGCTGAAAATAAATTAAAAGGTTGGGATAAAACGGGCTGAGGGCTGCACTAGCGGCTGCTTCTCATTGTACTAAATGACAAATGGACACCAACGCGTTTTGGGGTCGTGAAATAACTGCAGATATTCTGCGTGGAGTTTAGCATTGTACTTCCAGCGCTTCCTCCTCGTCTCGCACAGCAGAGATTATAGTTTGAGACTTCTGGGTGTCCCTTTGTGCCGTGATTTACGACAGACGATGAAAAATAAATCCCACTCTGTCTCAAGCCGAATGATTTTAGCCGCTCGCAGATCAGTGGCTGTTAGCAGTCTTGTGGTAAGTCGCAGGGTTTTGATGCGTTTCGCGGAGAGCGTTGCGCGTTGTGAACACGGCACCTTTTGTTTTCTTCGTTTTGGCAATTCCCACTTGGAAACCTTTGTTGAGGGCTCCCTGTTTAGAATGATTGTTTAAATTGAAATTGTCTCGTTTCCTTCCTTTTCTTTTCTTTCATCGTTTCAGTCGGTTCATTATTTTTTCTGCTCTTGAAATAAAGGAACTTTGGTTTTTCGTTTTTATTCCAATTTTTTGAAGTTATTTAGTGCTTTCAAAGCAGTGGGCGCTTGTTGCTAGGTTATAGCTAATATTCATTCAGTGCACCTCCGCAGAGGATCATGGGATTTGTAGTTCGACAAATACTGCCCCCAATAGAAAAGACCCCTAAAGAGTTTTCAAGATAGTTGGGGATCCCCAGACCATCCCTACACCATCTAATTCCTATTTCCTGTTAAATTCTCTCTCTGTTAGTTTCCCTCTGAGACGTCGGTGCTCTGCTTTATTACCAAAGCCCTGATCTAAACTCGCGCTGGAAAGGTTCTGCTTGTAGCGCCGCTCCGCAGAAGTTAGGCAACGAGCGTCGGGGTCTGGCAGCCGCTCAGAGAGTTGAAATGTAGTTTGGTAAAACATTACCTGGAGCCCCCGCTACTCCGAGGAAGGTGGCACAGGTAGAAGCCATGGCCGTTTCATCCTAAAGCTGGCTGACGGTAACTCTTTGTATCCCTTTTGCTTTTTTGCAGGCATGCACCGGCATTGAAAATATCGATGAAGCCATAACCCTGCTTGAACAGAACAACTGGGATTTAGTAGTAAGTATCTGCTAACTACAAGCTGTAAAGATGGAATTACTTTATTCGCTTACATACTAATTATGGCATGAAGGTAAAATGATGGCGGCAGACAGGGTTGGGGTGCAGCGTATGTAAAGTAAGTGGATGGACCAACTTTCATGTCCTAAAACCAGAAACGAGAAGTGTGCCGCTAACCAAAATTACCAAAAATACCAAATTTTACCAAAATCTTACCAAATCCAGCTCCTCACTGTCTGTCCGAGGGGGCCTGTTTGCTGTCTGGTCATTGGATCTGTTTCTATAAACTCCAGATCTGTTTTAGGTGTGTTTACTTTGCTTCAATGTTGTAGAATTACATACATGTTTTAAGTTGATTTGTTATAAATCGGTTTTGACCCGGTAAGAATACTTAGCTGAACTTTCAGACGTTGAGGTGCGATCCGTACCCCTCTTTATTTTACATTCCTATGAATAAGACGTCTTGGCCATTATTTACTAAACCTGGAGCTAGATGTGGTTGTGAGACATCTTTGATCTATCATTCAGCAAGCTTCTCTTAAAAACATATTTACTCTTAAGTGCTTAATTTTGCTTTTATTTTTCTGCGCAAAAGGAAAACTCAATGGGAAGTGTGGTGATTTGTGTCCTTCCGAGTCTTCCTCCGACGTGAAACGCGGCGGCGTATATTGAAATCAAAAGTTACCGACGTGCGCAAAGTCCGCAAACTTCAGTTTTCTTTTAGGAAACATTTGTTTTTAATTTGCAAATTCCCTTTAAGGTTCGTATCGAGAGGCTATGATTCGGTTCCATTTATCTTGGCGTTGGCTCAATTCTGTTTCCCTGAAGCAACCATGTGATTCGTTTCAACACAAACCTGATGTAAACATTAAGCAGAGCATTCCTGGAGTCGCAGTCATTAACCGTTCTTCACCTGTCGGTGTGAAGGTTATTTCCTGTCTCAGGTTATTGGAACATATATACCGGTGTGTGTATATAATAATATATATATATATATGTGCCCAAATTTCAGGATATCCCACGCGTATTTAAATTCTCTTGCTGTATTAACCGATACCACATCAGCTGGGAAGCAGTTCCCAGCTGAAAGGGTCTTATTCGTTAAACATCTCATTGTCTCCAAAAGCCGTTACTTTTTCCATTCCGGTTTATGATTTTATTGGATTTTGTTTTTAGAAAGCAGAAGGTAAATGTATTGTAATTAAACAGAAGGAGAGCTTAATGAATACTTTACCCCCCCCCTCGGATTTCACGTTACAGTATGAAAGCCCAACCCCAGAGCTTGTCTGGCCCTGTATAATGTATGCCTGGGAACTTGCGGGCTGCAGCTGTCCGGATCCCCTCCTTGCGGGATGTGGGTGAAAGGCCCCACTGGTGTCGCTGGGCACACTCTGTTTTTAATGGGGTATTGGGCAGGGAGTGGAGTGGGACCTCATGCACATGGGTGCCAGCATTGTACCCCCCATCTCGGCTGGAGGAAACAAAAGAAAATCATGTCGGGTGAGTTGTTGCTTTAAAGAGTTCAGGGCCAGCGGAACGAGCGGTTGCTTCACCGTAGAGGGATGCAGAAAAATATATACTAAAAAACCTAAAGTAGGGTATACTCTCCTAACAGCGGGGAGGGGTCCATTAGTGACCGCAGCCAGTATTCCTACTGAGCTTCGCCGTTCTAGATATCTTCAATGACTTCTCGAAGAGCAAAACCATTTACCTGAATTTCAGTGTAATGTAAAAAAACAACCAACATCTGCCTCTAATTCATCCGTTTCTGCTGAACTGTTTAAGCAGCTCTGCATGTGTGTGCACTGCGTGTAGGTAAACGTGTGTGTGCACTGCGTGTTGTAAGCCTGTGTGTGCACTGCGTGTTGTAAGCATGTATGTGCACTGCGTGTTGTAAGCGTGTATGTGCACTGCGTGTAGGTACGCATGTATGTGCATCGCGTGTAGGTAAACGTGTATGTGCATCGCGTGTAGGTAAGTGTGTGCAGGGTGTTTGTTATGAAGTCAGGAAACCGTTAGCTGCTGAGCGCTGATTTCAGTCGGTTCCGAATCCAGTTTATTTATTTATGAAAATGTTAGCAGTTTTGTGCGTGCGCAGCCGCCGCTCCTCCTCTCGCTTCTCCCTGTTATTCTTGCGCCGTCGCCAAGATGGGAAAGTGCAGAGTCATCACCCGGCCGCTGGCAGAGCCACGGCTCCTCCTTGGGACCAAATCTGCTTTTATTTCTGCCAAAAGACGGCTCGCTGCGCACACAATGCAGCTGCAGCGCTTACATGGGATGCGTCCGTGTTATGAGATTGCTTGCTTGCTTGCTTGCCAATGATCCAAGCTTCTCGTCTTCCTCCACGCCACAGATGTATCTTAACGTTCAATATGAGAAAATGACCCTCTTAACCCTTCGTGTCCTGACCGCTGTTCTAAGTAATACTTTACGGATTTAAAAGCGCCAACCAAGACATAAGCTGTAAACTGCTTTGTGACGTACTTCCCAGATAAAGAAGGGTTAATGTAAGAAATATTCACCCGTTTTAGCCAGAGGTTAGTAACTTAAAGTGAAACGGTCACTCAGGGACGTATGAAGTGCTGGCTCCAAACGCAGACTGTCTGCACTCCCGGAGTATGACTACGTGCTGCTATACACCTGTTGTAAAGCAGGTGAAATGGGATCTACTGCATATTTTTATAGGCAGATTGCCAGCACAAACCAGATTATGATTTAATTCAATGTGTTTAGCCTGTAGTAAATAGTTCTTGATCCCGGGACTTGAGAGACCTGTGCTGTGGATCAGGCGTGCCGCTGTTTGTTTTTTTTATGACTAGTACCAAATTTTCAAACCAACTTTTGAAAAGTATGGCGCTCTTCTCTCTGTTCTTCTTCTAGTTTATATAATAAAGTAGATAATGTTTTCTGGCATCGGCATATTTAGCCAGTTTTGTGTACTGTTGCTCTGTTATTTTAGGCCAATCTACTTGACAAATACCAAGTCTCCTTATCATACTGCCCGTGGGAAACAATAGAACGGCTCGGTCTTAACCACCCAGTCAAACACCCACCCGTAAAGTCTACGGAGAAACTGACTTCTTTGGCATTGCCGTAAAGCATTCAGTGAGTGTGGTGACGGGTGGCAGCCTCCACGTCTAGATAAAGGTCGTTTTAAATAAATGAAGTAACTCCAATGATAAATATGGTAATGAAGACCTACATTTCTGTATACAGCAGCATATTTTATGCTCAAGGAGAACATTTTCATGAACCTTGCCCTTTAAAATTAAGAAACTTGTTTTATGGACATTTTAGGAACAGGTTTCGTAGTGTTTTACTACATGCTCTTATCTTGATGACCTCATGCGTTTGGAGCTCTCCACCTAGACCCAGGTTTTCGGAGCCTGCAGGAAAGCGATGTTTTACTAAAACGGGTGACTTTCCTAATAATGTGTGTGAGATTTCGGAATGAATGGCGACGGGTCCGTCGAACGGATTGCCGGATCATTTTACGAGTTCAGTGCCGGAGGGGGGGGGGCTAGATTTTAATCACTTTCAGCTAATAGTTATTCATTTAACTCTTATTTAGTTCTGTTATTGATACTTTGTAGCCATCATCCCTGCTGGATCCCGTGATATGAAAACGATGTGCGCAGCAGATGCAGATTTTGTTTATTAATGAAGCTTCACAGTAGTGAAAAAAAAATTGAATCTGATGAACAAGTCAACCATTTGTTTATGTGCTAGAAGCTATTTTGGAATCCCCCAAACAACACTATGGAGGCCTGGATTTCATCATTCGCCTGCCCTAGTTTTTTAACCCCGTGCGGCTCTTTCAGTTCAGCACCTTATAGGAACGGGATCCTGGCTCCGATCTGTCGCCGCACGAGCCCATCGTGGCTGATTAGCGTCTACAGGCAATCGAGGGTGTATTTTGGGCTACATCTAGGGCAGCAAGTCCAGAGGGTGTTGCACCATAAAGGTCAGTGTGAGACCCGCGCACCCAGGACTCTATCCATTTGAGCTTTACCCACTAGAAGGGCCATAATGGGCAAATGGAACCCACCAGATATCCCTACGGCCTCTGTGGTTGGGGCTACGATTTCTGAAGTGATAGAAATGGACCTGCTTACAGCTCTGGCCCATAATACTAATAAAACCTTCCACAAGGTTTGGCTCCTTGGTTGCAATAATACATTCAGGCCGCTGTAGATGGCTCATTCTGTATCTCATATATTGGAGCAGCAATGTATATTTGGAATTAATGACGCCCGTTCCCACATGCTAGGTTTGTTTGCCTCTGTTTATCACTTTCTTTCTTGTCTTCTATTGTAACCTTTTGCAGATTGATTGATTGATACTTGCACACATTTTGTACATTATGGCATTGCATGGGTCTGTTATGTCATCCAAAACCTGCTAAAATAAAGAATTTTTTGTAAAAATAAAAAAAACAGATATTTAGTGAACGTTCTACGAGTCAGGAGGTGAAATGGCAGCTGAGTGCGCCCTCTTGTGGCCATTTGTTTGTATTGCTAGTTACAAGTAACCACAATGGTTCCTTATTGGCCTGTATGGGTTTTGAGTCTTCTCTGAAAGAATATATAGATCTATACACAGAAAGATAAAGAAGGGGGTCTTGTTTAAGAGGGATTTGAGCAATAACCAAGTTATTCCCTACCTGAATTATTTTTAAAAGGCAGACCTACTTTTGCGCAGTTGCTTCCGAACAACAAAACTCTTTGAAAACAAAAGCAACGAATTACTGAACTAGTTATCTGAAATGTTAAATCGCATGTATTTATGAAGTCACACTTTGAGAAATGTGCAGTCAGTGTATATAATCCAAGGTAGTTGTGTCACCCGGAATGTGTCTCATGAAAATACACAACGCTTTTATTCAGAGATTATGCAAATACTGCAATGTTAAGGTTAGCTTGAATAAAATGACCTACGTTGGACTGTATGCTGATATACTTCTGTCTTGTTTTGCAGGCTGCCATAAACAGAGTGATTCCGCAGGAAAATGGCATATTACAGAGGTAAGACGGAGCTCAGGCATGTTGTTTGAAGAGCGCTATATGTCGTTGCTTTTCATTTCAGGGTAATATTCCACAAAATAAAGAAAGCTGTGGCGTGCGTACTGGCGCTTCTGTTCTGAAGCTGCATGTGGCGTTGTCACTGTCACATCTGTCAGCATAAAGTGAAAACTTTAGCTTGACAGTCAGTTTTGGAGATGCGGAAATGGCAGAACTCGCATTTCTAATCAATTCTCTGCCCTAAAAATCCTCTCCTTTCTCCGCAACCTTCCCTTGCAAGGCTGCCTGAACCACTCATCAACAGCCGCCAACTTAACACTAGGACAGAGATACGTTCATCAGGGGGAATAATCATGCAGATCCTTAGAAAATTAAGTTGAGATACCCTTCCCCATGGGTTTAATGTATACTATCATTTAGAAATGTCCTTGATTGAAAGAAAAGCAAATGTTGTCCATTAAAATAACATGAAGTGGATCAGAAATCCAGTGAATGTTGTAAATGACGATTGTAGCCGGAAGCAGATATTTAATGGAATATCTTCATAGGCGTACAGAAGCCCTTTATCACTCCCATCACTCCTGTGTTCCAATGACCCTTTATCACTCCCATCACTCCTGTGTTCCAATGACCCTTCATCACTCCCAACACTCGTGTGTTTCAGTGGCCCTTTATCACTCCCATCACTCCTGTGTTCCAATGACCCTTTATCACTCCCATCACTCCTGTAATCCAACACTCCTGTGTTCCAGTGAGCTTTTATCACTCCCATCACTCCTGTGTTCCAGTGAGCTTTTATCACTCCCATCACTCCACCAGTGGCTGCTTGTTTTCATTAATCCTACATTCTTAGTAGGCTTCTCACCCGTATGTTGTACCTTTCAGTGAGTTCGGAGGAGAGACCGTACAAGGCCCTGTGTTTGGTCCGGCTGCCCAACCGGCCACATCTACGGATACAGCGCCTCCCTCCTCATCCTCTGCTTCAGCGTTCCACCCCGCGTTGTCAGGCCGGCAGGTTGTAGAACGGCTGTCGCGCATGCTGGACTTCAAAATAGAGTACAGAGACAAAACTGTGGATGTGGTTTTGGACGACAGCTGTGTGGTTGGTAAGATGCGGAGCCTTCAGAAACTCTTTGATCTTGGAGACCAGATGTGGTGCACGATAAGAGCAATTGTGTTTTACCAATGAGGACAGTGCTTGGGTTTGAGTACTTCAGAGACTTTATCAGAGTTGTAACACTTAATTCCTGTTGTGAGGGTTTTGTTATAAGTAAAAAATAAATAAACAATCCATATCTCTGTGATGGCCAATGGCGGGACTTTAATTTTAACTTGTATGCCAACGATTAATAATTAATTAGGAGATGTCACTATGGTGGCACATATTTGATTTAATATCTGTTTTAAAACTACTAAGAGCTAGATTCATTTGGGAGAAAAATTGTCCAGCTGATTGGACCATTCCATTGGTTGCTATGGTGACAAAACCAGTTTTCAGACTTTGTACCATAACCTTTTTATAAAACACTTTTTTTCCCTTCTTCTTTTTTTTGTTTCCAGGGGATATCAAGCAGATCCTGGAAAACGAGCTTCAAATACCGGCATCCAAAATGCTGTTAAAGGGGTGGAAATCCGGAGAGGTCGAGGACAGCGTGAGTATCGCTTCCATTGAGATGTTCCTTTGGCCCAAACCCTGTGGAAATCTCAGGCCTGCTGGGGTAAAAACGTGGTCCACGTTCCTGGTTTTCTTGCCCTTTAATTGGACACGAGTGTCTTTCATGATCAAGTGGATGGACCTTAAAAAGGATCTGATATGATGTACCCCAAGTCTGTGTTATTTAAAAGGTTTAGGTTAAAAATCAAGTTAAATCTATTTAAAATATAATGCATGAACATCCCACCCCAATGTCTAATAGTGGTTTCATTAGAGGTTCTGTGTCCCAGCCTTATCTAATAGATGGGTGGGCGAAATGCGCTGGGGCTTCTTAAAAGATGTGTAAAGTGTGGCAGTGCAAGCGCGAGACACCGGCGTCAGGAGGTAAAGGTGTTTCCCAGAGAAGGAGACGGGGAACAGCGACGATCCCTGAAACGTGACTATCTTTACTAAAAGTAATCAACCTATTGAGAATTAGGGGAACCGCAGCTTTAATGCCCTAGCGGGAATGTTTGGGCAGACGGGGAGTACAGCTCGCTTTCCCGTTTCTATCACTTCTGGTCCCTTTTCCCTTTAAGAAGCTCTGGTCCCGCAGTCCGCGACGTCGGCCCGAAATCTCCAGCGCAGAAGCGCGTTAGAGGCCTTTTAATGCGGGTTCGGGAGGGTTGGTGGCATTTGAGTGCGTGCGGAGGAACAGAGGCTCAGTGTGCAAGCCTATCGTTTCAAGGGCCGTGCAGACTATTTTGGGAAAGCATATGCTTGAAATAGCTCCGAGCCCCTGAATGCAAGCAGTGTTCGCAATAAAGATACACTCTGTTCTGAAGGCTTCTCCTCGCAGCCCTGAGCAGGTCTTAAGTTACAAAAAGAAAGAAAAACACTCGCCGCGGACCTTTCTCACATACAAAACGAATCAGAGACTGCGGTGACCTCGTGCCGGGATCCATGTGTCTTTCCCAGAAATCGGATTGTGCCGTGCTTACTCCAGATCACGCGCGTTTGCCTCCGTGGAGCACCATCCCGAATATCTGACTTCTTTTAACTGCTTACTTACTGGGATCGTTGTCTTCACTGTTAAAATGCACATTAATGATAACCGTGTTACCCACAATTCTCTGTTCCTATTTTTTTTGTGGATGCTGCACTCTGATAATTACTGGCCAAATAATTCAATATTTTGGATTTTATTAAAAATCTTAATCATTTTAAAGTTGTTTACAGGTGTTCTGTAACTTCCCTGAAAGTTTCATATATTTTGGTGAAATTCATTTTTTTACTAGACTACCAGCAGGAGCCAACTTCCCCATCACTAAAGGTTAAAACGTTGACTTAAGTGGTGGCTTAATTGGCCTTTCCAGCCATTATCTGCACTTTAATGCTATTTTTTTTTTCTTTTTCAGACTGTTTTGAGGAGTCTTCACTTGCCTAAAAACAATAACCTTTATGTCCTCACTCCAGAGTTACCAGTTCCTTCTATATCTAGCCAGTCCTGGTAAGTTTTCTTTTCCCGTATTGTTGTGTTTTATTACTCTTTGTATGAGTGGGGGACGCATTGTTCACCGCTGAGGGGCGGCTGCTACTGACCGCTGGGTGTCCCCCCCTCAATTCCGTGCACGTGATCGCTTTGCAGCGAATCACGAGCACGGAATTTAAATATTTAAAAAAACACTGCGGTCTTCAAGGGAAGACGCAGTTTTCAAATGCCGGTCCGGAAGGGGTTAATTATTATTATTATTTATTGTTTGATATAGCGCTATCATATTCCGCAGCGCGGTACAGTGGGAAGACCGGACATTACGACTTGCCTATAACATAACAATTTGACTTAGGGGTACAACAGGCGAGGAGGGCCCCGCTCAAAGAGCTTACAATCTAGAGGCAGAGAGCTTTGGCATCTAAAAAAAAAGATTACTGTTTAAAAAGAATGCCTTGGATACAGGGAAATCTAAAAAACCTGCTATACTGAACCTAGGTATAGCTTTCTGTGGCTCCCCTTTGGTCAGGATATGTCACCTCTACCGGTGGAGGGACTCTTGCTGGCACGAATTTGTGCGGGAACGCGCTCTGTTAACGTTACTCACAAAGTTGGTGTTCTCATGTGTCCCTGATTGTAAGATCTTAGAAACATTATTAATTTCCCTATTTTTGTGACAATGGACCTTTAAGCCTACCTTTAGAAATCTTTGGATAGTTTGCTTCTTTTTTTTCTTAACCGATATATACTCTTGCACGTGCATTGTACAATATTTGTCAAGTCATTGTCTAAAAATATTCACACACGACCCATATACTAAACGTAATGTAAATTGCTCCTGCTCATCATTTTAAAGACGTTTTGCTCCAAGGTATCCACTTTTCCATGATATTGGAATAATGTGCTAAACATGGTGTTACCACCAGGGGGCGCACTAGATATACACATGCAGGTGATTGCAGCTTTGCGTTGGATAAATCTGTATACATTGTTCTCCGTTTGCGCTGATGACTGCGTACTATTTACATTCGGGACTCGATTATAACGCATACAGGATTATGTCTGTTTATTTAACACACTTAGCACTAAAATGAGATATTGTACTATAGCAATGCTGCAATAAAAAAAATGCAAATGGCATTAATGGCGTTAATTCAGCCTCCTCTCAAAGTTTGCCTCTACCCGTCTTGGTTTATTTCTGGAAGAAACACATTAACCCTTGGGTGCTGGCATTTCATTCAACTTTTTTTTGATACTCGCCGTTTTTAGAACACTCTTGTGCTGCTATATACGTTTATTGGAAAAAAAAATGATTCTATTCGTTTAGCTGTTTGTGTCCTCTTTGTTGCATGTTGACATATTTTATTTTTAAGCAATTTCTGAAATTAAAGAAGTGGTGATGCTCGTGATTTACCCTGAATTTATAAATTATTGGACTCCATCTTTGGATGTATAGATCACTGTGTGTATGTAGAAACAAGACCACAAGCTCCTGCCGCTTTCACCTCCGGCTCCTGACCCAATTATCTAGTTAGTTTTTCGGTGGCCGGCCCATGAGTACGCTTTAAAAATGGAGTGTCTTAGCCCTAGAAAACATGGCTGCTTTTACTTTAAAATAGTCTTTTTTGAATACTTATGATATTAATCCCTATTAAGGAATAAAGCAATAGACGGCGTGGAGGATCCTGCATGCGAGAGCCTTGTTGGACTGAATAGAATTAAGCGGCCAGTTGTAGTTGGGTCCAGGTTTCGGTAATTCTCATCTGATGGCGGACCCCTCTGCCTGAGCGCGAGACCTCCGCTAGGATTAACAGTCTGTTTGCTTTCTGGTCCACGAGGCAGATTCTGTGTTACGGGGGCTCCAGAGATTTGCCCGCCTGCCAGATTTTTAAGTGGCTGATGTTCTAGGCAAATGTGAAATCTTCTCTAGCATTAGCTACAACAAACATTACATTTACATATTGATTTCTTATTTTGGGTTAATGTAAATACGCTGTAATTACAGTAAATGTGGTCTGTGACTGACATGAGCCGGTATAAATCTGCAAGCTTAAAAATGGGAAATTTAATTGACAGATTTGCAATGTTTTATTTAAAATCCCAAAGGCACTTAAAACGGCCCAAAAATTCCTTTCAGCAGATCCACTGAAACATGAGAGCTTCCCGCTTATAGTGCTTTAGGAACACTTGCATTTACAGCCAGATTTTCACATAATTTATTGTATTTATAGTAGACATTCAAAAATATCTATTTCCATTTTGGCCGCATTCTGACCTTGAATGCAAATAAATTGCTGTACTTCAGGATAAGTCATTTGAATATAGGACCAAAAAAGACAATGTCATTAGGGCTGCAACTAACAATTATTTTAATAATAGATTAGTTGGCTGATTATTTTTGATTAATCGGATAAAAAAAATGCAAATTTTTCTTTTTATTTAAATTAATGTAAAGAACAAACTGGTTGTTAAAAAACAAAAACAAACCAGCAGAATAAAAAACTTAGAATTTACACTTTCATCTCTTTATCGTAATGGCATTTCTTATTTTACTGACATAATATTAATAGCTATAAGAACCCAAACACAGTGTTTCTCAAACTAGATTTTAATACCTAAAGTTATTAGTGAAAAATCATATGTTAACTATTTCATAAAAAACTATGAGAAAAAAGCCTTGTTTATATTTTTTTATTTGCCAAACTGCCCCCAGTTATGCACATCTGACCCCCGGCTTGCCACTCTACCCCTAGATATGCCTTATACCTCCTATTTGCTAGAGATTCCACTGTGCCCCCGATATGCCGTGTACTCCTTATATGCCAGTGAGATGCAACTGAGCCCCCCCGATATGCCTTATACCCCCAGATATGTCTTATGCCTCCTGATATGCCCAATATTGATATGCCTTATACCCCCTATATGCCAATGTGCCCCCTGATATGGCTTATACCCTCCAATATGTCACTCGCCCCCATTTATGCCTTATACCTTCCTATATGCCACTGTGCACCCTGATATGCCACTTCGCCCCCATAAATGCCCTGCACCACCCTGAAATTCATTATACTCCCTGATTCACCACTCTGCCTCCCCCAGATATGCACTCTGCCTCACCTATAAACTACACTGCCCCGACTCCCATACACGACTCTGCCTCTCTCCCCGCTCCCATACACCACTCTGCCTCTCTACCCGACTCCCTGGTGTCTTATGAACCTCCGTTGCTGACAGGCACTTTCACTGGAGCTTCGTAGATGCCCCAGTGGAAGTGAAGTGAAGGGGAGTAACAGAGGCTGTCGGTGGGTGTCTGCATGATGCGCACAGACAGCCTCCGTTACTCCCCTTCACTTCTGCTGGGGCTTCTACGATGAAGATCATGTGATGCTGGCGCTGCATCGTAGAAGCCCCAGCGGACTGGATGCCTGATTCAATCAACAGCAATCAGCAACTTAGCGATAGCACAGAGAGTTTCCCTTTTCATATTGGAGCTGGGAAGAGGCGGGGTCATTCCAGGGGTGTGGCTATGTGTACGGGGGTGTGGTCACCTGTATGTGACTATCTGCACCCCTGTTAGTTATTACGCCTTAAGTACCCTTTAAGATTGTAAACTTGTGCTTAACGCGCGAGCGGTTGGTGGACACGCTTCCCAGTGACCATAAAGCTGAGCGTGAGATCATTAAAAGCTGTGTTTTTCCTGTCTGACAGAATAGTAATTGTTTTTACATGTTTGTGTGTTACCTGTCTGGTCAGTACTGTAGCAGCTCCGTTTGTGGGCTGCGTGTGTCTGGACTTGTCTGGAAGGATGTCGAGACCCTCCCAGAGGGGGTCGCAGCTCTCAAGGAACAGGTTGCGGCATGTCCTCACTGACACCCTGTCTCTATTTTCCTGCCCCACAGCACCTTGCCGGAGTCATTAAACCAAACCTACTTGCTGATCATCTCACACCGTGAGGTCCAGAGGGAGTACAACCTGCATTTCTCTGGGAGCTGCACCATACAGGAGGTAAGGGTGGAGGCGGCAAAACACGCCAACAATAACAGTTTGCGTCAAATTATTTGTGCTCGTGTCCTATCTACAAACACGTCCCCAGTCCAAGAAAAAAATAATTGTTCTTCTACATTTATACAATCCTATAACTTTAACATTATGCACACATACATTAACTTCATTCAAGACACCTATGGCGTTGAACCATCTTCAATTTTTAGGCATTTTACGTGGGCCACTTCAATAGGCAAATATTTTCCCGGGGCCCAACATCATAGAAGACCCTATTGGGAGGCTGCATTCTATAAAAAAACAAAGCGGAACTCAAGTTTCTACTTTTTTTCCTATTTTGTGTCTAGTTTCATTAAAATATATTTTTTAGTTACTAATTAAGTGCTCTATATTAAAGATGTGTTTATATTATTGTAAATATGAGCATGTCCAGCTGCTGTTGGAAACATTGTTACCTATCGAAATTATTCTTTTAGCCACAAGAGGGCGATCTTGTCCGATACACTTTTGAAAGAAGAACTCCGGGACGCCATTCTGTATTTAAAAATTAGCTTCTCAAATATAAACAGAACACAGCATAATGGCTGGAATATTGTTTGATCTGGAGATAATTGGCACATTGCGGGAAGGAGACTTAATTTCACCCTTTTAAATTAAACACCGAGATTTAAAAAGATATAAAATATTCAGTAATGTTTAGTGATTATAAAGTAGAGGCACATATTTGGTTTGCCATTATTACTGTTTCGATGGGGGGAAACACTGCAAATATATCCAAAATGCAGTTGGCCATTCTGACAATTTGAAATGTTTAAGCAGTGTTAATGCAATCCACTCGCACACGCTAGTCTATGCAGAAAGATTCAAAATGACTACATCAATTATTAAAAGGTAAAATTAATATTCCATAAACCAGTCCTCGCTCCCCGCAGTCGAGTGCAACTGTCTTTGGCCTCAATATGTTTGGATAGTAAAATATACATGGGGAACACAAAGCAACATATGCTTCTTGAAATTACTTTCAAAACCTTTTCCTGTGAACATTAGTATTTTAGGGATTTAATGTGTTTTTATTTGGATCAAGTGAAATCATAATTTTCTTAATAAATAATTTTATTAATCAAATTTAGCTTATTGTAACTGGAAGATCCAACATTTTTTTTAGATGTCAATTTTGACGCTAAGAACGTGCTATAAAATACGATTTTAGGTGCAAAAAAAATATTCTTGGTACACTGGAAACCCAAAAACCCTTACAAATAAAATAATTGCAAAAACTGCCTCATGTATAACTTTTTGTGGAACGCTTAATTGTCATGTCGCTCAAAGCAGGTGCTAAAAGGTTGACGTGCCCAAGCTTCTTAAAGGGGTTTGCTGTTGCATTGTCATTAAACATTTAGTAATAGAAATAAAATAACAAATCAGCCCATAAATTCCACCAAAAATATGTATTTAATCGCAAAGAAAGGTGTCTAAATTGGAATTTATTTATGGAATGCTTGTCATGTGGCTAAAAAGGGCATTGATGACTGATAAGAAACTTACAGAACTTCTAAAATGGGTTTTGTTTTTCATTGTGTTTAAAAATAAATAATAAATAAAAATAGTTTTTAAAGTTCATTTGCAGGCTAGAGAGCTCAAACTATTTATCAGGAAAAACCCACTTGGGTTGTTATAGTTAGCGTTAAAATAAATTAGTGTTGTAAAAAAAATATCTGTAAAAACAGAAAAAAAGAATGGTGCCTTTAATCTGATAACAATTACTGTTTTGTGAGTGCTGCAATAATATTTTTTGTTTTTCCCCAACAAATATGTTCTATAAATTTAAAGCAAAAAAAAAAACAACAACTTTGTTATTTATATTACTATTGTTAATGTTATTATGTATTATTATTTATATTTATATTACTATTGTAAAATGTTATATGTATTATTATTATTATTATTATTATTCAATATTTGTAATTTTAAATTAGCTGTAAACTTTCTGTTGTGGCTCATACTGAAAGTACTTTCTCAAGCATGTATATGTTTCTGGTTCCTGTAACCTAGTATACTTTACAACTGATAGTGTCTCCAGTATTTCTGTTCTAATGCGATCCACCCAAAAATAATCCGCTTTAGCTATGCTAATCAGGAATGTTACAACACAAGCATTCCTTCCCAAGGCGTAACATCGCTATAAGTGATATAGAATAATCGCAAGAGACGCTTAACCCTAGCGCCTCCTAACCGCACAGCCCTAAAACAGTGCGGCGTTTTAAAAGTCCGGTTCTGATGCACCAAACCCACGGAAGAAAAAAAGGCAGTGACTGAATAATTGCAATGGTGACCAGTACAGTAATAATCCCGCTTAACAATATGTACTTGACAGGTTGTAATCGTGCTAATTGAAGAGACTAATTCACACTTGCTTCATTCTATTCAGAAGCGGAATCAGCAGCTTGTTTTGCTTTTGACCAGATGGTCGTGATGAACACCTACTGAGCACTTTAAGTGTTTGCTGGGATTACAAAGGCGGTGGGCTGCACTCATCTCAAAATGATTTGAGGGGAGCGAGAGGAGAGGAAGGGGGGGAGCCGAGGCGCTCAATGGATTCGGCGCAGCCAAATTAATTCTAGAGGAACCATTACACACCGAGTCCCTATTGAAAGCGTTCTCCCTCCCTTGTTTGTTCTGTAGCAATGAGAAAGTGAAGGCAGATTACTGCAAACAGAAATAAAAAAAAAGTCCTATGAAAGGGAGAAAGAGCCATGAAAGCCTTTCATATCATGTGTTGGTTTTTTTCTTTCTCTCTTCAAAAAGTGCATTATGTGTGAGAATCGCCGATGTATAGAAAGCCAATTGGAGGTGTATTTTATTTTTGTTTTATTTTAAAAAGCGCTGCTAACCCTGTAAGTGCTGGAGGGGGGGTGAGTACAACCCCCCCCATGGCACTCTAGGGGTTAAGGCAGCATGGATTTCTGAAAGCAACTGTTTGAATTTTGCTTGGTAAAAGGTATAATTGTGTCCGCAGTTGAATTGCCTGTGTTTAAAGAGGCGCCCTTCCTTCTGAAATGAATCGGCTTTCTCCGCTGCACCATTCTTTTTACTTTATGTAATTAGGATATGCGTGTGTGTATGTATGTGTGTGTATATATTTATAATAATATATGCAACTGTACATGAGAACTAGAAATCAGAGGAGGCGGCAACCAGAGATCATTGGATGAGCGGAGAGACCTGGCAGGAGTGTATTTAGAGATGAGTGAGGAGATGTAAGTAGGGGAATTGCTATGAAGAGCTTTGAAAGTCAGGATTTTAAAATGAATCCTGAAGCGCACAGGCAGCCAGTGAAGAGACTGACAGCAGAGTTTATGATGGATTGTAAAGGGGTTAGAAAGGTGTAATGGAGACCAGCTTAGAGTAACCGTAGTCAAGATGGGAGGTAACAAGGGCATGATCAAGAGCCTTAGTAGCATCTTATGTTAGGAAGGGACGAATGCAGGCAACATTTTTGGATGGAGACAGCAGTTTTTTAAAGCGGAATGAATATGGGGGTGAATGAATGAGAGTCAGTGGCAAGGGTGACATCAAAGCAGCGAGCGTGAGGATAGGGGGAGATGATTGCGCTGTTGACATTGAAGGAAACCGCTGAAGAATTGTTAGCATTGGAAGGTGGAAACATAAGAAGTTTGTGTTTTGGCGAGGTCAACTTTATAAATTGTGCAGACATCTAGTTATAAACAGAAGCAAGGCAGTTAGTGACATGATCTAAGAGGAAAGGAGAGAAATCTGGAGGGGATAGGTAGATCTAGGGGTCATCGGCAAACAGGTGCTATTGAAAGGCATAGGTTGAGATTAGTTTGCCACGTGAGGTAGTATAAAGTGAGAATAGAAGGGGTCATAGAATTGAGCCTTGGGGCATACCAACTAACATGGAAGGCAAGAGTAAGTGTTAATGGAAAAGGAAAAGCATGGTTGAAGGAGGAATGGCCCGATCGAGTAGAGAAGGCACGATTGTAGGGAAAAGAGTAGATGAAAGAGATTGGGTAAGAAGAGAAGGCTCAAAACTGAACTTGCTGGCAAGTTAATCATTTATCATACATACTTTCAGTTGAAAAATTGACCTTGGACTAATTATTTAAAATTAGGTGGTTTGGTTTAATAAGGTATCTGAAAAATAAATGAGAGATTTTGAAAATTACAGCAGTCTTTCAAATTGATCATCTTAAATCGCTTCTCCCCAGCAACATGTTCTGGATATCTATTTGACCTTTGTCAAGATAAATTACAGAAACTGTACTAACTGGAATTCTTTTGCCTAAGACGGCTTTGTATCATTTCTATATCACCCCAGAGAACCTATTGGTCCAACCTAGGGTATTTGGTGGGCTACCATTAACAAATATGGACGCTCCCGTGGAGCACAGTGGTAACACAAGTAGTGCCTCTGGCACAAACATTTCAGTAGTTATGGTTAGTGAACCACTTTTCACCGCGATTGCCATTTATACATATCCCTACTGTCTCACAGCCACACAACTTGTGGCAGAGCCGTCTCCCAGTTCCTGCTAATACAGTTGTCGTTGCCACAGACAGAGATGATTAACTAGCTTTCTTACCAAGGAAAGGGATCGACACGGGTGGCCAACATCTCATCTGTACAGCAGCAGCTCTTATGTTTATTTATAGTGTCCTTAAGCTCTTGTAGCCTTCAGCCAGACCTTATATCACAACAGTCTTAGGATTTGTAATTAGTTTGGGCTTAAAAGGCACCAAATCAAATGTGTCATGGATATCACAACAGAAACTGAATATATATACCTTCTCTTTGTGTGTTCTACAAAGGTTGTTTTTTTTCTTTTTCTTCTTAGTATGGATATATGATCAGAGTATCGGATTAGCTGTCTTTTTATCACAGGTTCTTTTGTACACTAAATTACTATAGGTGACCTTTTCCATCTTTTCTTATACATTAATTGTGGCCCTCTATAGAAGTGGTTCTGATTTTTACAGTTCTCCAACCTGACATGGATTCTTTGATTTTGCACTTTGTAATTCTCCCGTTACTTCTAGGTTCCTACCCTGAGATTTATTGATTATATTTGTGCCTTAAATATGTTTTAAGGAGCCCCTTTAATGCACCTTTATCATAATGCACAATATAACTTCATTTCTGTTTTCAAAATTATTTAACCTACACAATATATTATAAGGTTTATTCGTAGCGACTCATATTTAGCACTTTTTTTTAATTACCTTGTAAGCTTTTGTAGTGCTGAGTTATTTTACTTTGGTTATATATATATTTTGGTTATTTTATATATGTATGTTTGAAAAATCTTTAGTTGGTAGCAAGATTAATTTAAAGTCTTTCGATTTTATATTTTTTTGTTAAAGTATGTTTACAATTTCTAAAGAGATTTTTTCTAAAGTTATTTAAAAAAATCCAATTAAAATATTACCTTATTAAACAAAATATTTGCTTATATCTTAAACAATCTTCAACATTTTTAAACTTTTGAAACCTAATATAGATTTAGCATTCAGACCATATAAATACAGCTTTGGCATTCATTCATGCTCTTGAAAACACATCTAAAGTATCCAGCTGAATCTCATTGACCAAAACATTGTGCTCGATACCGTCGCTTCTGCCAACAAGAGTTGTTACTCTGCGGTGTGTTGCTAAGAGAGGCTTCCTTTACATAAAATTACATGTTTCGAGCATCCCCAGGAAGAAATCCCTATTTAATGTTTCAGAGAAGCATATGAGTCTGTGTAGCAAACATTTGGTGCGGGAGAGAAATCGTATGCCTGGATTTGTGGATTCTCCGTGACCAGACACTGCCGTCCCGGATTCCCCCCCTTTAGTTTTTACAGCTGCAAGAAAAAAAGCATCTGTTCTCCGTAGAGCCACCATTGTTCATTTCTGACACTTACTCTTCCCTGCTTCTTGTACCCGGCTCAGGATTAGATGCCATCGAGAAACAAAATGTGTTTAAGATAAAGCTGATGAGGCAATCGGAGGCATCCTCCATCAAGGGTCATCTCTTTAAACTTGTACAACTCTGGGGGGGGTTGATCGTCCGTGTACTCGGCAATGTGAGGATGGAAATCCCTTGTGCTGATAACTGTTTAAAATGGCATTTAATTTGCATAGTAATGTCTAGTTGAGTCTCTTTAATACCAAAGGAAAACAGTATCTGCGGCATCACTTATTTCTCAAGCTATTTTTTTTAATATGAATTTGTTTTCTCTCTTCCTTTAGTGACAAGGTATCTGCCAGATGGAGTGTAGCATTTCTATTTTTTTAATTAAATTACCCTAGCCAAGTGGAAATAATCGACCAAAACATTAATATTTTGTTAAAGTTGCGGGATTTTGTTTGTAGCATGTCCATTTCCCAAGATAGCAGCCGAGTTGTTTCAGAGATCAGTCTATCCATCAATTTAGTTTGCCGTTCGTGGTATCAAAAAAAAAATTTGAAAAAAATTGACCATATATTAATGATATTAATTCCATATAGCATTACTTACTGGCATTCCATATAAAAGTTCTAATGGAATTATTCAAGATAACACTGGTGTCTACTCATTACCCACACACTGAGGATTCCATGTGCCGTGGCACAGACAACATCAACGGGCCAAAGTATTACGTTGTGGTTAGTAACAAAATAACCAAATAAGTATCACACCATGGTATCCAGTTTTATAGCTAGTTTTGGGTTGTAATTGCACTGGACAGGACCCAACTAAACACAAACACAAGCATCTAAGACTTGGTTAATTTGCAGTTCCTGCATGAATTGTCTAAAACAGCCTTAATATCAATAGGTAACGGCATTCGCCAACACGGTCCGCCTGGGAAGAACTGGCTTTCCAACCGTAAATGGTTAAGACTTTTCAGATATCTGGATGTCTGTACATTCATATACCCATTTCCCCCGGCTTTCTTTCTCTTTGTCTCCTTTAAGGAGGAGGAGGGCCTGTAGTTAAAGATGTAAAACATGAATTTCTTGGTCCCAGTGCACTTACACAGAGCCTTGCTGAGATTAGAGGAACCCTGTTGTGCAGCTAATGCTCCAGGGCATCCCTAGCTCGAGAGGCATGTGAATCTGGGCATGGGAGGAAGGAAGGATCTGCTTTACGTTTAGTTCTGGGTCACCGGGTCCTAATGATAGATTAAACGGAGGCTCCGAAATAATGAAGAGGTTTGTACAGTTAGTGGGGCAAGCACCAAAAGTCCGTGTTCCATAACGGTTACTTAAATTCCAATCCCACCTGCTTTGTCTAAATAGGCGTCTCTTTAGAGGCTTATTATGTGAAGAAAATATTAAATTATTGAAAAGAGATATAGGAATATTGAATGGGCTTTTTAAAGATGGCCCTCTGCCTTTTGGGGAACATCTCCTTTATGGTACCTGCTCTCCTGCTTGAAGTTGTATTTTATCCCCAGCGGTGTCTTTGTCTTGCAGTGTTCTTAAGATTTCTATTATCGGGCTCCTTGTACACAGCGCTTGTTACCTTGGGAATCACTCAGGAATTCAAACCCACTCCCTTCCAGTCTTCATTGGAACAGGTCATGTCCATCAAAGAAAGCTACCACGCTACAGTGCAAGAGGCTACTATTAAGAGAACATCATCACTCTATTAAGAAAACCTTAGAGCAGGTGCAGCCTCTTGGTTTGGACTTCAGGAGGACCATCCATAGCCCTTTTCCAAATCCAAAATGTTTTACGGTTCTATACATTAAAGGTGAAGTTTGGGGGGGGGGGGGTCCATTGAGAATAAAATCCACTGCTGTATACAGTAATGTAGGCTAGCATTGACAAAAACATATAATTTTGTTCCAATAAACCTTCTTTATCTGCAGACTGGAGACCATTGTTATGATACATGTCATATTTTGGATAAACTCCTCCGCTCGTACACCACATTGAGTTGATTCTTTATGGTAATGCTAATGAAATGGAGGCCTTCCTAGACTTTCATAAGTCAGTGTGTCCTGCTAGGTGATTAAGATGAGCCATTCTGTTGTTTACCAAGGGTGTTGGTGTTGTACCGCCATGTATTCTGTTGGAGCACCCATCGTAATTCTTATGATACGCTTAAGTATTCTTCGCTTATTGTCAAGCTGCCGATTCTTCTAGATTTGTAAGGGTGGCTGAATGAGAAAGGACAGCACTTTAGGTCAACCACTTCGTGGAAGAAATGAGACTTCTTATAAAAATTCTCCAATGCAGGTTTGCTCGTTGAATTATTTTGTTTTTAAATGCTAGTTACATTTTTTTATATTGTTTGGGGCTGTCACGTCACCATTAATTAATGAATGAATGTGTGTTCAATTAGTTTAAATTAAGTAAAAACAGCAATATGATGTAGCAAGTTCATTAGAGAGGATTATATATTCTGCATGCAGGATTTATTACAACAAATAATTAAAAAGAAAAGTCACTAACTGTGAAATAATAAGCTGAATCTGTAACTCTCTTTTCCCTAGAAATTTTCAGAGAATTTACAGCTGAACAGATTCACTGAATTGTACTTTGTTTGCCACACATGCTGTTTCTAAGAAACAAATGTATATCAAAATAATTTTACTAAAATTTCTATATTAAAATTATCTATACTAAATGTTGTCTATTTAACTAAACTACTACTGTACTGATTTATAGCCTGTGATTATATTTTTACAAGCAAGACCGCCATAATGCCATTATGTCAATGTAAAGGAAATGGCAACAATAATAATAACAATCTGTTTAATTTAAACATCTATTGGGTTGTCTGATGGGAGACAACTCATCTTGTTAAAGGAGAATTCTCTCAGGTCAAGATAATAGAATTGATTTATGAGGACAACCTAGAAATTGTGCTTTTCCACTGGCAAATAGGTCCTCTGTTTCTTGAGGCCGTTATTAACAATTTTACCTTAGGAAATAGATAACTTTAATGAGACGGAATAAATGTGCAGGTCATGTGAGCTGGGTGACCACTTCTGTTTTATACACATAAGGTTGGTTTTCTAAAACACCTATAATGACCTCATCAAAGACAACCCTTCCTCTCTGGGGGGAGTGGCTTCGTGTTGGGGGCGGGGCAGGGTACAGCATTCAGCAGATAGAAAATGCATTGTGAATAGGCAGAAGCTGGGAGTAGGCGTGACCAAAAGATGGCTCCATATAAAACAATATATATATATATATATATATTTGAATATTTATTTTGATTTTTACACGTTGTAGGTGGGCACATATGAAGTCCATGAATTTCAACGGCAGTTTTGCTCCATTTGGACGATGGTGCTAAAAACTTGCTTCCATTGAGGTTGTCCCTGTTAAGTGGGTCCTCCGCTCTTTTTAGTAACTAGATAAGCAGCAAACCATTAGATCAAATCACTACACCTTCCCTGTTTATGTAATTACCAGTGTATTGTATCCCAAAGATCCTTGAAATTAATTTGGGTTGATATTGATAGCCCCCTTTTAAATATTCATTTTTAATTTTAAGCAATATATTTTTAAATGTCAAGACGTTTAATCATTTTTCCCATTATTACCCAAGGTCTATTACCATTCACTATTTTATAATTATGTTTACACTTAAATTCAACCTTTTGGTATTTGAAGTTTAATCTTCTCCCCTGTAGTAGTTCCAATTTGCATACAATTTATGCTCCTGACTGCTGGATTCCCTGTTTCCATTGAGCTAAGCCCAAGACCCCTATGAATGCCTCTGTATTATATCAGGGTGGTAGTGAGAGGTAGGGTCTTGCATTATACCTGTTTTATTGGGATTGGGGACTTTGCAAAGACTAGTCCTTAATGCCGTTGCTTAGACCTTCGATAGCTTTGAAGTAGAATTCAAAGTTATGATGGCAACTTCCATAGGCTGTCCTAACTGGATTCATTTAACTTACATGGATACTCTACTGTGTTTTGAATGTCGGTCTTACAGATGAGAAACTTCAGGTAATGTAGATATCTGGTTGAGGCAACCTACAAGTAGCATCCTAATCATGGGAATCTGAATGATGTGTACTAGTTGATAACATCTAATTTCATTTGTTCAATGATGTTCTTTAAGTAGTCCTTTACCAGCCCTAGAATGGCGGTCAGAACAAGGGAACACAAAATGTTACTTCAATAAGTTCTGGGTCTAATCTTGTGTAAAGTAAAGAACCATATTAATTGACAATGTCAAGCAGTCGTAAATAGTGTTTTCTGGAGAGCTGTATCCGACTTGACCAATAGAGGAGGCTAGAGCAGGTGCATATATATATATATACCACCACCAGTAGATCCTGGAGAAGGACCATTCCCATCCTTCATTAGGATATGGGAATGGTCAGTAGGCACACATACATAATGTATGGCTTCTTCACTTGGAGAACTAGGTCCCTAATACCCTCCTATCCGAAATGCTCCTATATTTTTAATTCAGTCTTATCTCGGTAAAATTTTTCACAGTGAAAGTCTTTCTTGCTTCTGGTTCTTGATGGACTCTTTTCATTACTTTAAAATAAAACGTGTGTGCTGTGCATTGGCGCTAATTCTGATGGTTCATTATAGCCCAACGTTTTGACTACAATGCCAGTTTATGTAGTATCCTAATAATGTTTACCGGTTTCTAGAACATCGGTACAACATCCATACACTCCAGTGAACACCATCATCAGACAATAGAACAAATTGCTGTAAATAGATAATTCATCTGGGAAAGAAAACCCCACAGATCTGCGTAAAGCATCATAAGGATAAGTAAAAATGTTAACCCTTTGCTTGTTTACCCATGGACCAGTCTGTAATCCCAGGTTCAAATGTATCTGTAGCTAGTAAAAAATTTGCAAAAAATTAACTATGTATTGTATATAAATATATATTTATTGGTGAATATATCCCCCTAGATAGTAAGCTTCTTTGAGCAAAACTCTCTTTACCTATTGTCACTCTAAGTGAAATCGTAACGTTATGTTTTACTGTTTATGTTCTGTGTACCCACTGTACAGCGCCGTGGTACATGATGGCGCTATATAAAATATTAATATATAAATAATAAGTTATTTGTGGAAAGAGTTGCATTAAGTTGAAGTGATTGAGCCCTGGCAAAGTAAGATGTTTCTACAGGCCCTCCCTCTACTCTTTTTCAGCGCACAAAAGAGATAAAAGTTTAGCCTTTTGTTCCGAGTGAATGAGCCCCTCCGATAGCTGGGCACGTTTCTCAAATTCACCACCGGCAGCAAGACTTCTTCCAAGTCCTTTCAGTCTGACCAATGGGCCATATAGTGTGAATATGCAATTTTGCACTTCAGATCTCCCAATAAATAATACAGCTGAACTCCATTTTCTGGCACTGAAACCAAGAGCTGCAAATAAAACAACTAAACAAAAGCGAGGTTGCCGCGATGTAGAAAGTTTACAAAGTGTAGCTTTACGGCTATGATCTCCAGCTTCTGGGCTTCCACGAATGGCAGCTCAGTAGTTTTCTGTCGCTGCCACTGAAAAGTAAATGGTGGTTTGCTCACACTGCCCTTTTTGGCCTTAAAGGTGCACTGCAGCCATCATATGCACTTTAATGTATATGATGATTACCATCTTGTTGTCCAAATGCATAGATTGATTCATCAGAATCCTCCTTGCGCATTTGGTCTGGAATTTTTATGGAACACGTCTCCTGCTCAGCAATGTGCATGTGCAGATCCTTACCTCCATCCCGCATGAGATTTCCAGGAGATCTAAAAGTCTTCACTTGTACTCGGCGCTCCTGCTTTAAGTGGGAATGACTTCAGTAACTTGCTACTTTGACCAAATCACAGAAGATGCTGGTATTCTTCTGCTTTAGAGCAGCCGTTTTATCTGTTTTTTTGTTTTAACTAAACCTTAAATGCTTAGTAAAATAATGCATTCATTGTTGTTGAAGCTGTTTGAGGTTGTAGATGGTCCTCTTAAAATTAGTGGGTACAGATTGCACTGTCTACCTCCGGCCACCTGGTGGCAGTGTTATATCTCACGGTAGGGAAGAAAGTCATGAAGAATTTTTGGAGCAGATTATTTTTCCTTTGCAGGGTGACCCATTAACTGTATTATTCACCGGATGTAGTAGAGTGAATTAACCCTTCATTGATTAATAAATAATAGAATTCAAAAACTCTAGTAGGGGTATTCAGTATTTTAGATACTTCCTACAACAGTAGATTAGGGGTATCATAAGACTACGAGAGGTGCAGCTTCTTGGATTGTTACACTAGTTTATGTACCTAATCTTTTTATAGCCTGAGACACGAGAACCAGTTGCATCCAACTTTTAATTAAGTCTGACAATTTAATACTGGGGTTCTGGCCAAGACTTCTGTTTTTTACATTTATCGTTTCACTAAAAAAAGCAGAGCCTTACTTGGCGGAATTTTTGTAATTTATATATATAAAAAGGATATTAAAATTCTTTATCTGCAAGCACCAAATATATGGACTCATTTATTTCCTTATTTGTTTAATTTCATCATTTGTTCCTCTATTCTTTATAGTTATTTAACTATTTTGGGTTCTCCACTCATTTTCTTGTCTGGAAAGGGATATTAGGTCTTGACACACTTGGACGTTCTGTAAATGACAGTCAGCTCTCAGGTGGAAAGACATATGAAGAGAATTGATGGGCTGTCATTAAGCATGGGTGGAACATGGGTGGAACATGGGGAAAGGTGGGAGGAGCATAGCTATTGCCAAGCACCTCCTCTTTTTGCCTTCCACAACTTCCCTTGTAGCAGCCAAGCTTTACAGACATGGTTAGTTTGCCTTTTGGTGATGAGGCAATCTTTTTCTACAAAAGACCCTGAGAATGTGATATTATTGACTTACGCCAGATCATTGATTTTTTTTTAATTTGGGTTTCAGCTCTTAAAATAAGTTTATTTTGACTACATTTAGGCAATGTAGGCACAATCTAACCTAAATTTAGATTTTCCCCCATGAGCATATTTTTGGTACCTTTATTCAGATAGTATGATCCGTATTAATTCATTGTCTGGATTACTTAATCTAGGTAGGCTGTCGGTCAGCCTACAGATGACATGGTAATCAATAGCCACTGCGTTATTGTTTACTGGCAATTATTAATAGTATTTTCAGATAAACAAGAAAATAACCCTTTTATCATTCACAGAAGCTTGTCTAGAATCGATAATCGAGTTTTACTTACCAAGAGAACCTCTGCACTCATTTGATCCAGTGGCTTATCAACATCTCGTAGATTAAACCTACACCGTGCGTCGGCGTTCATCAGAATGTGGGATCTACAATGTAAAGTTGTGTTTCTTTAGTAGCCACAGATGTGAAGCTGGAGTGGTGCGCCACTGGCATCTCCTCAAAACAAACTAGTTATCCTCATGAGTTGGTTTTTATCAAACATTACCTAATGCGTTGTCCATGGCAGACTCACAGCAGGGGCTGCTTGTGATAACTAGTTTTCTTTTGAGATAAGTTGTTAAGCTGGGGTCACTGTGCTAGAACAAATCAGAAGAATACTTGTGCATTGGCTAGCGTGAGCAGATCTTTGATCACCTTTGTGAAGCACATCAGTCTGGCATTGTGCTTTATGCCAACATAACACTATAACAAGAAAAGGCCTTTTAAGCCCTCGATAGTGCTGGAATGTTATTGAAATCAGTGCAGTTGCCGATAAGTTAATAGAAGAGGCAAACACTGTTCATTTCATAATGCAGCCCCTTGTGCTGTGAAGCAGAAGGGAATGCCAAGTATCTGCTATTTTTTGATGTTGTCTTAACCATTATTTTGCCAAAAAAAAGTTGTACCATCGATCGAGTCCTCGTTGGCTGTTTAGGAGTTGATCGTAACGCAGGGTTCTAGCCAGTCATTCTTTTCCTAAGTAGACACAAAATATGTATAAACCTTTCCAAGAGCTCTATTTATGTCTTTATTTTAGATCGGTATTGTTTCTAGCCCTATTGTTTTTATCTCCTACAAGGCCTTACTCCGCTCCGCTCTAAATAAAGTACCCTTCCCAGTAGCTGTGGATTATCCCTAATTCCTACACATAGACATTAGTAATTTTTCCCATTTTCCCTTAGGTTAATATAAAAATAACTTCTATTTTCTGTGTTTTGTGTAGCGTAAGCCAACTCAATGTGGCATCATATTGTAAATATTTGTCATAAAGTACTTGTGAAAACCAGGGCTGGGCCTCAACCAAAAAGCACCCAAGGCAAGAAGATTAAAGATCTAGAATGCCAATTCTGGCAAAGATCTTGTTTTGGCAAACCGTTTCCATTACTATTTGCTGTAAAAGTGGTTTGCGAGTATTGTTACCATTATTACTCTGATTAATACAAAGTAATCTCTCGAGAATCCCGGGCCTGTGAATAAGCTTTACATGAGATCTGATTGCTCCAACGATGTGGGATTGGTGTTAATCCCTCTCTCTCGAGTCCCTTTTGCCCAAAACTAATGAAATCAGCGGAGCCGGTCAGGTAAGACCACGTCTCCCAGGTGCACGAGAGGAACACAGAAAAAAAAACATATTGAGTAACTGGGTTTTTCCATTGCTCATATTTCTTTGATACTGTATGAAAGCCGGTTTCCAGGCTCCCTCGTGATGAAGTGTAATGTGATACAAATCTCAGTAACTCAAGCAGCTCTGTCACCAGATGCTGCGTGCGACAAAGAGATACGGATGCCACAGGCGTTGTCACCTTCAAGACCTTACCAAAGGAGCAGGGCCTCGTTGTACGTACCAGGAGTTAGTGGACACGTTGGTCTTCAGCTTATGGGGAACAACAATTCCCATCATGCATACAGATGTGTGTGCAAAGCCAGCAAAAGGGTTTTTGAGTAAATGTTGAATATGTAATATATTTGGGGATGGGATGACATCTCTGCAAGTAAATAATATGGATACATCTGCGTTTTCCTGTTTAAAAATCATATAATAATCGTGTTACTGGTATTGATGTGATACATCTAGCTAAACATATTAAGTAACCCTTAGTTTCACATATGGCACAAACCTTGCCATTACCCTACACGTGCGTATATTAGCTGGGAGAAACACCGTCAAAAACGAAAACCTGACGTTCAGAGGTGATTGGCTGACCTTGATCAGATTCCTTTTGTTTCCATGTAAAGTCATTGCGCCGTCTGATCTGCTATTTTGTTTGTGTAAATGTATTGTTTTTGCAGCCTTTTCAGCCATATATTTATACAATGTGTGAATCCTCGCCTTATGGCCGAGATGTGTGCAGGGGCATAAATGCTCACGCTCGCTATTCACGCTGCTGCCAAGCGGCTTCGGAATGGATTGGTCATACACAATCTTCTCTGAGTTCAGCCCGGCTTTGCTTTATTCTCCAGGGGTCAAATGGGACCATATTGAATAACCTTTCCGGCAGTACAAACACCTAATTAAAATGGTCTTTGCAAATACACTCCTGATAAAGACACAGCTTTAGGCAGTTGGCGGTGCTCAGAGGGCTCTTAGCCCCTTGACATTGTTGTAGCGTGATCATGATTGTACCTGGGCACAAATATCTTCTTATCTATTCCTCTTGTTACAAGATCTCGCTCTGTTGCCATTTTTCAGTCTTCTTCAAACCTAAACGCTCTCAGTAAATTAAGACATAGAAGTATTTGCTGGATTTATAGTCCTATACACAGTTGTAGAGTTTCAGATGCATCTCCATCAAATTTTACATTTTAGAATTCAGGACACTAAACTTTTATTTTTTGTGTTTTATAGATTAAAATTTTTTAAGGGTTTTAATCAATGTTTAATACCATGGTATCCATCTTAAATTACGGTTCTCAGAATTTGCATGATTATTCCTCCCTATGCATTTGCTCTGTTCCTTTAGTAGAATCTTCATATCGTATCAGGAATTGTTAGTGGTCCGAGTGGTTCAGGACACTAAGCTCTGGGGTGAAATCAGTTTTTTGTTTTTTTTCCGCTTTTAAATAAAAAAAAAAAAAACAACAACAAAAAAACCCTATAAAATAAAAATGTATTGACAGGGGTAATAAATGAATGTATGAAGTTCCTTTCGCCCCATTTTATTTAGACTCCGTGTTATTTTATTACATGCTTGTGTTCTGATTACACATATTATTACTGCATATCTTCTACATACGCCATCTAAACTCATGATCATCCAAATCGCTTGCGTGAATGTTTGTGCCCCTGTGTCGGATCCCACCTGCCCTACAGCTCTGTTTCTTTCCATGTTTCAATGTTATTTCCCCCTCTTTACATAAAATGCTCGCTTTGTCACCCATACAGGTGAAGAGGAATGTGTACGATCTCACAAGTATCCCTGTTCGCCATCAGGTGTGGGAAGGCTGGCCAACCGCTGCCGCAGACTCCGTAAGTCCCTCTCCTGTTTGAGGTTTCTCTGTCTGTTTTACCTTCAAATAACCTTCAGACTTTGTTCAGTGACCGTATTTACGGCTGTGTTGGTTCATATTGGCCCTGGGCGGGTTATGTTTAGCTGGTGAAGCATAATTAGGGAATTATTGCTTTTTTTTTAGTAGTGCAATAACTTAATGTTTGCTGATAGCTTTTACAGTGTATTAGTATATTGATCTGTTGAGGTCTTTATATGAAGAGTCAGAGATTATATTAGAGCAGAACTGGGTTAATTAGACAAAGGCAATCAGAGGGAAGTATGTAGTGTCTGAGCCCCTGAGAATGGCCATTCTGAAAAGGGTCTGATGGCCATCAGGGCCCAAGATAAGCCGCTGCTGCTTCCCAGTAGCTGGCAGTTTCCCATATTATAAGATAACTAAAAATACTGGAGGCGTAATATACCACTTTAAGACATCATTTATGTGATAATTGTTATGTTAATTACATACTGGATCTGGAAAGAGCTGTCTTCCTTATGTGCTGGGACTTAAAATCAAAATGTTTTCTTCAGGTATTAATGCTTAGGGAGGGGCTTGAACTCCTTTATTTTAGTACAATGGAAAGACCAATGGAGTTAACTGCCGTCAAAAGATGGTCATTTCTAGTCTCCTCCTGTCCAAATGTAAACCATTGATATATACAATGGCTCTAATACTCTACTGTCTTCTGTGTGGTCTTATAAACATTGGCATGTATTCCATCACTTTTGGCATATCTCATTTTCAGCTACAATATGGTTTTCCTTAAAGGACTCGATATTGATTAGATATGTCAACCAAAGCCCTTAAGTCCTATGCTTGGCAAAGGGGGTGGACATTGCAGTCTCCTGTCCCTGCGTCACCCATGTCAGTAACCCCAGGGGACATTGTTACTGAGGGACTTGTTTCCATTTTATCTAGCCTTTGAAAAATGGAAATAATAGGACTTAACATATCCAGTTGAGAACAGTTCCTGGCTCCCCGCATGAATGTCATGTAGCTGAAGAATTATCCCCTGTATTAACGGTTGAAGGTCTAACCTGCAGGTGATCCTGTTGACATGTGAATGCGAGTCGTCTTCTAGCTGTGATCTGACAACAGGGCACTTCAGAATAGAGGAAGAAAACAAAGAGTTGTGAAGAGTATTTGCGCAGAGTACCAATTACTTGTCGACTATAACAGCAATTAAGTAGCAGTGTGTTTATAAGTGTAGGCACTAGGCGCACCCCTGCCCTTTAAAAGCTTACAGTTTGATTCTATTTTGTTTTCTGTAAGTTTTTATTAATTATTATTAAACTTCACAAAGGTTTTAGGTTTCTGTGTCTACAATTCGGATTCAGGAATCAGTTTGATAGAAAAAAAAACAGCATATTCGTATATTTAAGCTGCTTTTAACTAGGGCTGAAGGTTTCGGAGATTTTACCCCTCAAATATTTTATAGATAATATCTGTTATTATTTTTAAAAATCATCAAGATTACCAAAAAAAACAGTTTGATTAACTCTTACAACTAATATTGTCCGCTGATATATGCAAAAAAGACTCACACCTTAATCAGTCCCTGTTATCATCTTAGATTCCGGAGCCTAACGCCTGTCCCACACATGTTTAACTTTGCTCACTGTTTAAACCATTACCTTTTTTCTTACCTAGCACCCTCTCAATAGAGTGGCACCTTTCTATTTATTATTATTATTATTATTATATTATAAATATTACATCTAAGCATCTGACGCATACAATGCGTGTCGGCCAGCCACCGTTCCCATTTGCTTATATAATCTAGAGTGATATTAAAATGTCTTCGACCGTAGATTAAAAGCTCCCAGACAAAGCCGTTTAACTGTATCGGCTACTTTTATAGCCGACGGTGTAAACCGTTGCAATAACGACGCCAAAAGATTTTGTCCACATCATTTAAAATGATAACTGTGGCTGGATTCCCCCTTGGAGTTGCCGGAATCATCTCATTGACGCTTTCTGCGGTGAAAGCTCCTGCTCTGTAAGAATTGTCAATAACACTTTTCCTCGTGGGGAAGATGCATCGAAAGAATGTTATCAAGCTGTGACAGTGACGCCGATATTCACACAGAGGACGGGCCCCCAGAAATCTCATTTTGCACATTAACAAGGGCACTTTTTGGTTTATTTAGTGCTGGAATAATTTTAACACTGCGAATTAATCTGCCGGCTCTAATTAAAGAAGATGTTTATTTTAATCCCCGTAGATTTGGCACCTTTTGTAACCAACTACGTCTCTGCATCTCATCTTTGAGAAGGAGGACAAATGCTCCTCTTTTATGCCAGTTTCCAATTATTTTCCCAAACCCAGCTTGTCAACGCTATTGTTGCATATCCCATAATTATCAAGAACAGTTAAAATGTTTTCAGAAATCTTTAAATGTATTTTATTCAACATGAGACCTTAATCCCGTGATTTTATCCCAGATCAAAATTTTATCATTTTATTTTTATCCTAAAAGATTCCTTTAAAAGTCTGCATTAAAATAAGCATTTTTACAGCCATTTTGTTTCAAAAGAACGAGGATTAGAGGGTTTTATTTCTTTTGGGCAAAATCTGTGATATAATTACCTCTGTTTAGATATACAATATCTCTTTATTCATATTCATAATCAGCTTTGGCACAAAAAGTGAGCTTTATTCTTTTATGCCATGATTAAAACGCAATGAATAAGACTGCCAAATATTTGATACAACCTCTTTTATAGTTTCTAGATTTTTTTTGTGCCTTTTTTTTTTTAGTAATGTTCTCAAATATATAAAGTATACTGCTGGAAAAAACTGAAATTTTTTAAAACCAAATACTGCTACTTTCTACAGATGGAAACTTGCGCACCCACATTAGCATTATATATGAAGCAAGGTCATACTTTAAAAGTGGCATTAATTTGGCATTTAATGCTACTTTTAATTAGGAAACAACTAAACATACCTTGCTTTTAATATAATTTACAGAATTGCCTTAACTTACCTGCTGGTGCTGATTTCTTTCTGCCTTCTTGTCACCGGTATTCACCGCAGCTGGCTGTGTCCAGAAAATAGCGTACTCGGCCCCTCGCTTGCAAGTTTCTTGTACCCTTAAATCAGATCTGCCTCTTCCCTCAAAATCTACATTTTATAGTTCTGTACAATAAATGTACCTTATCTCTCCCCATTGTGAAGTTGCTGATTGTTGTCGATTGGTTCAGGCAGCCATGTGAAGGCGACATTTCCTCTTTAATGTACCAACTGCTCACAGATAAGGTATGATAGCTCACGAGCGCCAAAAGAACCATGGAAAGAAATGTAAAATACGTCGACAATGAGGATATCATCACGACAGAGTGAAATGTTAAGGTTTTTGTGACAAAAAAATGTTAGTTTTAAGTGCATCAGCTGTTTGCACGTGCCAAGCTATATGGTTGCATGCATGTGTTTTAGTGGTATTCCAGTACAGGGGGATGCAGAGGGTTAAGTGTGAATAAATGGGCCAGTTAGTTGAAATTAAATCAGTGTGTTTTATTACGGAGTCTGACCCAGTCGTGATATCTGCGTAGGGAATATTTCTTTACATTACTGAATAGCTGTACAGCTAAATTGAGCTAAGTAGAAAGAAATACAATGAATCCATACATTGCGACTATCCATGAATACGTGGGGACATTTAAAAAGTAATTCTAACTGCGTATTTACTGTTAATTGTGTACCGTGTGTTGTTGAAAGGGAATCCACTTTCTAGGAGCCCAAACTAAAAAAAAGAAAAAAAAACAAAAAAAAACTGGTTTGGTAAAAACATAAATTGTAATAAATCTGCTAATAGTATGCAAAACACGCCTGCACTGCCTATCATCCGATATCATGGACAGGAGGAGGGATGAACTTGGTGAGATAGCAAAATGGTGCAGAAGCTCAGTTTTCATCATGTTACCATTAATGTATAGTTATATCTGTGAGGTTATGCATTATACAGGGCCAGCTCAGCCCTCATTCTGGAGAAATGTGCCAGTGTTGGCTCCTTCATAATGAATAATCACACGAGGGAGTTAAAACCACAACCTCCTACAAACTCTCCCTTTAGTGAATAAACCCCATGCTTTTTTTTGGTGTTACCCAGAATCCCTTGCTGCACCATAAACCGCTGGGTCATCGTGGCATGAAAAAAAATCAGGGATATGTGTGTGAAATGGGATTATTCATAAGGATTTATTCATTCAAAAGGACAGACTGTTAGCTCCTAATAGATTAGGGCGACTCTAGAACAGGCCCATGTCCCATTAGTAGAGTATAGGGGCTGCGAGCTGGTTTGAGGAATCGGGTATATGGGTTACATAGGGCCCTGGAGGTGTTATTGGGCGGTTTGGTGAGACGTTGTTGCCTATTCTCTGCCTTCCTATTGTTTACAGACCCTTCTCAGACACTTGCTTGGCCCCGGCTGTTGACACGAGCGTGGGAAGTATAGCTTTCTCGCTCTATCTGTTGGTTTTGTTGACCGTTGTGATCAGCGCAGAATGAGCAGCCTCCGACTTTATTACTTTTCAGAGTACGAAATCCAAAAGCGGCGGACCGGGGCGTCCAAAAGAGATAAAATTGCAGCCGGGCTTTGAGTGGCAGCCGTACATCAGATCTCATGGGGGTTTGACAGGCAATGGATAAAGTTATTAGACGCTCCTCGCCATAATTGCTGACATTTATCCAGTGTTTCACAGTATTTGCTAATGTATTAATGCAGTCAATCTCTGCCAGGCTTCACATGCCTCCTTAGCCCCAGCTTCTGTGGGATTCGCCAATGCGTGGATGCGGAGACGCATTTGCTCGGCTTGTTGCCGTAGCGACAGAGCCCAAAGATAAGCCAAGACAGAGCCCTTTTGTGATTGCTTTTCAGGTGACATTCAGCGGCAGCTTGTGCAGAGTGTCCTTTTTTATGGTTCTTGTAATTCAGAAAACGATAACCGCTTTTGGACACTTAACACTTTATCTTCTAGAGGGGGGCAGCAATCCCCAAGGGATAAGAACAAGAAGCTCTTACAGACCGAACGTATAGCAATACTGAAGTGCAACAAAGTTTATTTTTTGAAAAAATCTGTCACCTTTATTTTTCCTTACCCCCCCCCCTCCCCCAGAAACACAAAAAAATAACACTTTTATAGGAGTCCAGTCCTTACTTTATTAGTGATCGGCGGTTGTAATCAAAGTTCAGGTAATACAATGACTTTGGATCTGGTACCAATCCATACAATCTTATTATTATTTATTAACACTAAACTAACACACCACAAATATTTAACCATTTACTCACCCCCTTAGTATTCACAAGGTACAATGCATTCCCCCCCATTAATAGTATATGCACCAAAGGCTTTATCATGTAGCATATTTATTTTTAATTGCTTATATAAGTTGGAAAAATAATCCAAGTAGATTTTTATCCAATACGTAATACATTTGTTGGACAGACAGAAAGTTTTAGGAGCTAGATTGCTTTTATTAGGAGCCTTCAACGGGTATCTCAGAATGGTAGTTGGGTAGCAGCGACCTGGCTCTTTGGTCTTGTTCTGCCCTATATTTATAAATCTGTTGTGTGCGACGCGTGGTTTTTTAAACCATCCGCCAAGTTGAAATCCCAGGACCATCCTACGGCTCGTCATATTACCGGTAAAGTGTTGCATTTCCACTAAATGTTCCTCGGATGAGGAGCTGTGACTCTGTCCAACGTCTACAGTTTTGCGTTAAGCGCTATGTGTTTTCAGAGAGAACTCGTGCCTGGTTTGTCAAACGAATTTTCCACTGTACAAACACATTTGTTCATATGATCAGGAAGCTCGGTGTCCATAAAACCCTCATTAAATCTGAGCAGGGAGATGCACCGTGCCAAAAATGCTTCTTAAAAGTGGCTGCAGGCATTCTCCACCTCTGCTAAGCTCCCAGGTTCTGTTAAGTTAATTGTTTCTGTCAGTACATCCTGAATTTTGACACCTCCAGCTTGGGCATTAGAAACGCAATCTTTTAAGATTTATTTTTTCAAACCTTAAACATACAGGAAAGTATAAGCATAATGTTACTGAGACATGTGGCCTTTTCCCTTACCTTTGGGATCATGCGAGGTTGTGTTCTCATCACTATCTCAAATGAATGGACTCTGTGCCATACATGTAACAAGCAGTTCTACTGTCCATATGTCAGTAGTTTTTATATTTATTATTACAAAGTAGAAAATTTATTTCCGGGAATTAAAGGGATCATTTGTTTTTCATTAGTTATTAAAAGGGATTCAGAGTACATTTTAACAATTATCAAGAGTATTGTAGAAGCTGGTAAATAGAACATACAGGAAATTATGGCCAATGGGTGATGCCAGATCCATTGGGATTGTTTGTTATTGGCTAGCCAGTGTTCTATTTTAAACCGTTAAAATACTTTTTTTTAATTTTAGATTTTTTGGGGGTGTATTCCAAACTATAAATACATGTGTGTGTGTGTATGTATG
>VKOC01003798.1:0-45489 GCA_009364415.1 Spea multiplicata
ATAGATATTACTATCCGGTGGTTACGTTATAAGACGTGTAATATAGATATGACTATCCGGTTGTTCCGTTATAATATGAGAAATATAGATATTACTATCCGGTGGTTACGTTATAAGATGAGTAATATAAATATTACTATCCGGTGGTTCTGTTATAATACGTGTAATATAGATATTACTTTCCGGTGGTTCTGTTATAATAGGTGTAATATAGAATATTACTATCGCGGTGGTTTTATAAAATACGTGTAATATAGATTATTATACTAATTTCGTGTTCTGTTATATATATATCCGTGTAATATAGATATTACTAATCCGGTGGTTCTGTTATAATACGTGTATATAGATATTACTATCGATCGCGGTTGGTTCTGTTTATAATACGGTGTAATATAGTATTACTTATTCGGTTAGTTCGTTATAAAGTGTAATATAGATATTACTATTCGGTGGTTACGTTATAATACGTGTAATATAGATATTACTATTCGGTAGTTCCGTTATAATAGGTGTAATATAGATATTACTATCTGGTGGTTACGTTATAAGACGAGTAATATACATATTACTATCCTGTGGCTCCATAGTAGCCGTGATGTACATATAACTTGCAGCTCTTCATTGTTATACCGATAATATATATTATTACCAATTATATATATTAGTAAGTGTAGTGGTTTTCAGTGGAAATGACTATGCCAGGATCTGGCGATGGTGAAAATCTACTTATTAAAACAATCCATATAAATCTAAAGCTAGCGGTGTAAATCTTTGTGAAGCTGCCCGTTCGCATCACAGACGCTCCCAGGGAAGCCGGAGAAGCGGACTGGGAGTAAAAAAGCTGCATGTTCTTCCCATGCTCTGTGTGAAGGTTTTATTGTCTAGCGATAAAGGAAAAGGCCAGCGTTTGTCTCCATTCGGAGCTCCTCACACTAAAGGCTTTTGTCTTTAAAATCCCTGAGAGTTAAAGCAACAGCAACCGATGGGAAAGAATAATAACGGATCCATCGGAGGCCGTCAGTGTAACGGATCCATCGGAGGCCGGCAGTGTAACGGATCCATCGGAGGCCGGCAGTGTAACGGATCCATCGGAGGCCGGCAGTGTAACGGATCCATCGGAGGCCGGCAGTGTAACGGATCCATCGGAGGCCGGCAGTGTAACGGATCCATCGGAGGCCGGCAGTGTAACGGATCCATCGGAGGCCGGCAGTGTAACGGATCCATCGGAGGCCGGCAGTGTAACAGGGTCGCAATCGGAGGCCGGCAGTGGAACGGGGTCCATCGGAGCGCCGGCAGTGAACGGTCCCATCGGAGGCCGGCAGTGGAACGGGTCCATCGGAGCCGTCAAGTGGAACGGATCCATCGGAAGGCCGTCAGTGGAAAGGTCCATCGAGGCCGGCAGTGGAACGGTCCAGTCGGAGGCCGGCAGTGGATACGGTCATACGGAGCCGGCTAGTGTAACGGCATCCTCATGGTAAGGCCGGCAGTGTAACGGGTCCATTCGGAGGCGGCAATGTGTAACGGGTCCCCATCGAGGCCGGCAGTGTACGGTCCAATCGAGGCCGCTGTAACGGATCCATTGGAGGCCGGCAGTGTAACGGGTCCATCGGAGGCCGGCAGTGTAACGGATCCATTGGAGGCCGGCAGTGTAATGGTGAATGGAAGGATTCAGGGGTTCCATATAAACAGAAGGATTATGGGGTCCCCATAAAACAACAAGGACTTGTCCTCTCCCCACCATATCTGATTAAACAGCTCTGACTGAACTGCAGCGGAATGAAGACATTTAACAGACAATTTCGATGAGCCAAACTTAATTTTACTTTTTGATTAATTTTGCAGTCCTGTCAAAATATTTACAGAAATATGTCAAAAGAAAAACACCAGAATAATGAATCATGAATATGCAAATATGCTAATGAATTATCATTACAGCGAGGTCTGCGTTCCAGTCGTACAGCCAACTGGTCCAAATTGATCAGAAATATGATTTCCGCAGCCAAGTCAGCGAGAGCTTATCGTGCAGATTGTGGCAGATGTAATAACATATGCTCACCAATATCACCTGGCATTAGAAGACCACAATATTTAATGTCTGCGCATAGAAACAAGTAACAAACCG
Organism: Spea multiplicata; assembly: GCA_009364415.1. Taxonomy (NCBI): domain Eukaryota; kingdom Metazoa; phylum Chordata; class Amphibia; order Anura; family Pelobatidae; genus Spea; species Spea multiplicata. Next base: position 2,126 of record VKOC01003798.1, read on the forward strand.
AACGAGCCCACACATGTTACATGCAACAGCCCCTAACACAAACAGCGTGAGCAGAACGTGATCCCTCTAGATTGTAAGCTCCTGTGCGCAGGGCCCTCCTCACTTGTTGTTATGTTATATACTACTTGTTATGTCATGCTACCCATTGTACAGCTCTATGGAATATGACGGTGCTATATAAAACGATAAATAATAATTCAAATAGTCTGTATTGGGACTCATGACTCCGACACATTGACGAGACACACAGACGACGAGCTCCATTTCTATGTAAAACGCACGCGTACCCCTACGACTTTTACTACCCTTTCCTATATGTGATGTGAAGCATACACACCAAGAAAGTAAAAAAGAATAGGTTTAAATTATATTTACTAAATAGAGTAAGTATCAAAAAAATATCTACCAAATACACACCCTGTGTTACTTTGTTTCTTTATTTGATCCATTAGGTGTGCAGCCGTAACGTAAACTCCCTGTTTTTGCCATCAGACGGGAAGGGTCAGGACACTAATCCACGAGCCACACGGGCAAGCATAGCTTTAATGTCAGAGGCCCAGGTCAGATAATCCCGCAGCTCCCGAGTCCCAGAGCTCCTTCTTACCGTCCTTTTGGGTTTGTGTTATTAGGCTGTGTAATAATGTGTAATCATTTGTGTAATAAAAGGTAAGCCGGCACAGGGTGTTGGCTACAGAATGGGATCATGAATATACATCAGTGGCCCTCCCTATCATGACACCAGCCAGCTTTGCCCCCCACCCCCACTCGAGGCCTATTCTCTCACACGTCGCCTGCTCCAAGAGCCCCCCAAACTTCTCACTCCGGGTTTTATGCAGTCTTATGTACTAATAAAATGTGCAGCAGTTTTATGCATGTAAAATAACGCCCGTAACCCCCCCCATTGTAAAAGGAACCATGTCCCTCTGAGCATGTATCTGCATTCTCTGTACACAGACACGGCGTAGGGCAGTGCTATGCGTGCCGCTGCACAATATAATGGACTATTGTCATTAAACAATACACGGTGCACGGAAGAGACACAGGATCCAGGGCTTGCGGCCGCCTGCTGCCACGGACCGCGTGGAGTCAGAACTGTGATTATTAACCGCTTCGAAGTCACATTGTTAACTAAATGACTTCTGCATCACCAGACAGCGAACTCTGGAACCCTCCGTGCCGGACGCCCCACACCTTCTAGCGGCAAAATCCTACCTTTTATAGAATCCGTGGAGGGGCTGGAGACACAGAAACTGCCAATAATCCAGACACAAGGCTTTCAACTTCAACATTTTACCAGCCGCTGGCAGGAGGACGCCGGGCTCCGCACCAGCCGTACCCAGGTGCCTCGGTGCTCAGCCCGAGCATTCGCTCTGCGCTTGGAAGGTTCCGCAGGTCAGAGAACAGAAACCGCTGTGAATCCTGGGAGCCATAATAAGAAGGAACTGGTTACCGCGCCTCACTTGGAGAAAGGCTCTCCGAAGGCGACAGGGGCCACACCGGGCCCCCAACGTTCATCTTCCAGCAGCAGCAGAAAACTTTACCATCCAAACAGATAACTCATTGCTGAATCTTCCTAGAAATCACAGCAGAAATCCTGGTGCTTCACTTCCCGTTATCTGCCGCACATTCCCTCCATTGTCTGCACGTCAACAAAAGACACGACGAGGCAGCGGGCGGCCGCCGCTGCAAATAAATTATTCTTATCGTATTCCCAGCCGAGGCTCTGTGTGTGAAAGAAGCTAATCATCCGAGCCACATGGTGCACAGAGGGACAAGCTCCCAGCGAGATGCACCATCCCCGGGATTGGACCATTCTGGTTTCCACGGCAACGGGGACACATTGATAACATGTGACATGGGACTCGAGTGACAGCTTGTGCCTGCTTACCCGAAAATAATGCCTTTTAACAAGCAGCTCACAGCGGCAATTACTAAATGTGGGGGAAATGTCTGCTTCTGCTCACAAGGAAGGGGCATTAAATAATAATAATACATAAATATTTATTTATATAGCGCCATCATATTATGCAGCGCTGTACAATTATCCCTACATACAGAATCAGTTTAATGAAGAGTAAGTAGAATAAATACAGCTAAGCTGGGAAGAAACTGGAGAAAGTAGCTGAGAAAATGAATGAACCGTATATATGATTCCTCGCCAAACAGTGGAGCTATAAGAGGCGAGGGAATGAGCAGCGGCCGGAAGGTCCCTCACAGACTCAGAATTCACTTGCGATTTTTGCTCTGAAATATCCTCATAAACTTTCCTTGATGTTAATTAGAAAAATCCTAAGCTCTAAATAAAATTTGTGTCATCGGAATAGGAGCCTCGCCGTATTAAGCAGCATATTCAAGTTTCGGGATGGACGGCCAGTCCCGGGAGAAAGCGATATCCGTTTATTGTCGTTAGTTGGGCATGTAGGGGCTACCCTCCCATACAGGTGAGTAAAGGTGGCCACACCATCCAATACCCCAAAATCAAATATCCCAAATCAATGGCCCTATAAACCCGCGTATTGGGTGCTGGCAGCGAGGATCACAGAAGCTTTATGGCTATACAGAGCCAATGACTTTCCACGAGACGCTCCGTGAGATCCTGGAGCCCGGGGCACAGACCGTCGCTTTATTGTGGTTACAGCTCCCCCTCCGGTAACTGGCAGCGAGGGCTTCATTAACATCTCAGGACAATAGACTCACTGAGACGATCCGTGCCGCTAATTACTGGGTTGCACCCGCTACGCCATTTCTACTGTATGAAGCGTTTACATAATTACAGGGAGATGCAGAAAAACAGTGATTATTTTAATGAAATTCCATCTGCTATATTTGCCGCTGGTATCTCACGGAAGGTCTATCCGGTGGACATCTCACCGCTCGATAGTACAGTATTTTGACGTTTCTCGTTCCTTTTAGACAATCAGATGCATGTGGGGGGCGAAGGCTGCCTGTGGAGTCAATTCCAACAGACGAGTGACTGCAGCCCAGAATGCTGAAAAAGTGACTGCTGGTTCTGATAGAAAGAAGTCAGAAAAGAAGAACTGGACCACAAAACGATAGAAGGAGGCGGCTGGTCTGATGAATCACGTTTTCTTTTACATCACGCGGATGGCCGGGTGCGTTGCTTACCTGGAGAACATGTGGCACCAGGATGCATCCATGGGGACCGCAGCACAGCTTCAGAGGTCTAGTGGAGTCCGTGCCTCGACGGGTCAAAAGGGGGACCTACACAGTATTAGGCAGACGCTCATAATATGATGGCTGATCTGTGTAATTTCCTTTATAACATAATCTTGCCCACCATTGTTGACAGGAACTTTGTATAAAAGTGGCTGGATTGTAAACTTCTATTGCAGAGTATGTTAGCGGTTAATAAAAAAAAGTGATAACGAGTAATAACTATAAAGAATAATGAGATTTACACGGGCTGTCCTCTCAACACCACCGGCACACAGTGCCACCCGGTGTCCAGAGCTACGACTGCACTTCGCAAGATCAAGTCCTGCGTGGAGAAGAAGACGACCTGATGTGCTCTCTTCATAGATAGACACTCCACAGCCATGTGTAGCCAAGGAGTATACAGCGCTGGCTGCAGATCTTTGGTCTACAGACCGGTTGTGGGATCTCACAGTCTTTGGTCTACAGACCGGTTGTGGGATCTCAGTCTTTGGTCTACAGACCGGTTGTGAGATCTCATCGTCTTTGGTCTACAGACCGGTTGTGAGATCTCACAGTCTTTGGTGAGATCTCACAGTCTTGGTCTACAGACCGTCTACAGACCGGTTGTGGGATCTCACAGTCTTTGGTCTACAGACCGGTTGTGGATCTCACAGTCTTTGGTCTACAGACCGGTTGTGGGATCTCACAGTCTTTGGTCTACAGACCGGTTGGTGAGATCTCACAGTCTTGGTTACAGACCGGTTGGGATCTCACAGTCTATTTGGTCTACAACCGGTGTAGATTCTCACAGTCTATTGGTCTACAGGACCGGTTGTGGATCATCACCAGTCTTTGGTCTACAGACCGGTTGTGGGATCTCACAGTCTTTGGTCTACAGACCGGTTGTGGGATCTCACAGTCTTTGGTCTACAGACCGGTTGTGAGATCTCACAGTCTTTGGTCTACAGACCGGTTGTGGGATCTCACAGTCTTTGGTCTACAGACCGGTTGTGAGATCTCACAGTCTTTGGTCTACAGACTGGTTCTGGGATCCCACAGTCTTTGGTCTATTCATATTTTAGAATGTTTCTGTCATTAAACTGGTGAGAATCGGGGTCCGCAACGTCTACAGTAACTGCCTGCCGAGCTCCAGATGAGGCCGCGTTCCCACTTTCACGGATGTTTTTAATGAGGCTGGAACGGCACCCATTTCATGTATATTTAAAGAGAAAACAGCCTTAGTCTTTCTCACTGAAGCTTTCATTTGCCAGCTGTGTGCAAAACAGTAATAATCTCATACCTCGCACCAAAATACTGTAATTAGCTGCTTCCTTGGATTGCCCGAGATCTTTAATAGATATTTAAGTATATATGCTTGATGAAAGCATTAATTCACAATACTAAAAAGAAACCAAACCCCTGATTAGCCGCTGCTTGTCTGATAAAGCAGGGAATATGCAGCGTTAGCAATTGAAAGAAGCAATTTGAGCAGAAATTGAGCCTGATTTTACACATCTTACAGCCTCACACATTGGCTTAATCGGGTTCTTATAAATACCGGTAAAAGCCACAGCTTCAGACAAAGGGTCAGCGAGACAGACATTCATTCAGCAAATTATTAATTATTTCACTCCAAATATCCAGAGAGGGGCAGCTAAAAATGATAGGTATACATGTATAGCCGTATACTTATCCGTATACTCATACACAGCATGAGCACTAACGCTTCATTCATAATCCTTTGCACGCAAAGTATGAGACAAGTTAATGGGAAATCTGTACTTACTTTCTCATTCATCAGATCTGACCCTGGGCAGGGTGTCTGGGATCAGAGGGCAGTTATGGTCCTGCTTCTTAACACTAACCCACTAACAACAGGAGCCAATGCTGGGGCCCACCAACAGCATCCACGCAATGCCTAGATCTACCAATACGACCCTCGCAATGCTGGGGCCCACCAACAGCATCCACGCAATGCCTAGATCTACCAATACGACCCTCGCAATGCTGGGGCCCACCAACAGGAGCCACACAATGCTCAGACTGACCAGCAGGAGCCACTCAATGCTCAGACCCAACAGGAGCCACTCAATGCTCAGACCGGCCAACAGGAGCCACTCAATGCTCAGACCGGCCAAAAGGAACCACTCAATGCTCAGACCGGCCAACAGGAGCCACTCAATGCTCAGACCGGCCAACAGGAGCCACTCAATGCTCAGACCAGCCAACAGGAGCCACTCAATGCTCAGACTAAGACAGAAGCTACGGGAACAATTCTGCACACATTATATATTATTCCTTATATTCTTTTTTTAATCCTTTACATCTTTATTTGTATCCGGTTGATTCTGCTGCATGGGCCGTAAATTCATATAAATTTGATGATCTGCCCCACCAGGGACCCCCGATCACAGCTGTGTCAGTCCTTAGGTATCTTTGTCTTAAACATTTCGGTTTAACTCAGTGTAACTATTTAAATACTTTACGACCAGGTATGTTTAAGACAGCTGTAGTATGTAAAGGGATAATTATTCACAGATTGCACTCAGACATATGGAGAGTGACTGAAGCAAGTGGTTCGGAGCCGCACAGGAGGCGAAGCCCAGAGGATTATCCTGCAAAGAGCTGCTGTCAGTTATACCGGTGCCTGGTTCTGCACAACTCATAATATTCTATTTACATACCTAACGTGGGCAGTCTTACAATAAATGTACCCCTGGACCCAGGAGCTTCAAAAGAAATTGTGTAAACCTGTTTCCTGGCACCGTGCTAGAATTCAGTCCCGGGAACTCTCTTTCAGATATAAATAAATATGTATATATATATATAATATATATATATATATATACACACACACATTCACATATATATATATACACACACACACATTTTATATATATACACACACATTTTATATATATACACACACACATATATATACAGTCTAATAAAGTTTTCTGCAGTTTCTTTGGAAAGCCACCTTCTGATAACTGCCCGATACTTCATATTGATATTTTTGATATTATAAACATCATTCCCCAGTAATGGTCAGAGATACACATTTTAAGACAGACGACACACAGGGGGTAAGCAGCGTCTCTCTGCCTTCTCTCATTCCTCTCCTCAGCAGATGTTCAATCCAGGATTACAGGAGCTGGATGAGTTCCTGCAAGGTTAAAATCATCACTAAATGTCCCTTACAATGCCGCGCATACACATCCCCGTTCAAAATGGCCGCACAGAGTGCCTGGAAGGGGATGTTTCTGATGTCATTTGTCAGATCTTACACAGAACTGCAGCTACCACACGGAACATGTCTTAAGATGGAAGTAATCATGTTAGCGTATAGATTGCTTGCACCCCGAGCTCGTGTTATTAGATCATTGTACTATTGTATTATTGTAGGATAAATATCCTTCGGATATGGGCAGGACGCAGACGGCTATGTCTGGAGTGCCTTTTAATGGTGCGACATCTGTCTCCAGTAAAGCTGACCATTCGGTTTGCCAGCGGAGGTCTCCGAGGCGGTTTCTGTGTCGTTCTCCTTCACTCCTTATCCAGAAACATGCCATTTACTTTGGAGGCACAGATCAAATTCCTTCTAAGACCCCCCCTGCACCCTGTAATTCTCCAGCAGAAAGCCGTTTATGACAAAGCAATCTGACCCGGCCCCGGCTCGTCGTAAATTATACAGGACAGCCTTCCCGCGTCCATTAAAATAACAATCTCATTACTCGTTCACCTGTTTATGCTTTATACAGCGCCGTGGAATATGATGGTGCTATATAAACCGATAATCATAATAACCATCTGTAAATGCAGAGCTCGCTGTACCGTCACTGTGTCTTTATACTAAATCCAATTTCATGAAAACCAAAATGCTCCAAAAATGACACGTATAGAGTCGCTCATTAAATCCGGATACTTACAAATAACACCGTCTGCACGCCATCCTTCAGCGCGGCCGCTCAGCACAGATCTGTCGATAATGGATCACGGCTCTTGCGGGTAACAATGGGGAGGGCGAGATATTTCCAGCCAGGCTCACCCACAGAGGAATAGCACAAACAAGTCAGCCTGTGATGTGATCATCTTCCATCTCCGTCTGAGACAAACCCAACCGAGCTCTCCGCGGGGTTTTATAATAAATACATAGTAACGCAGTCATTCACAGAAAGCAGTGCGGCGGTTAAATGGACTAAAGAACAGAAATGGGCAGAGCGCTGCGTCTGCGTCCAGCCGCCGTTCGCTGCGAGCCCGCCGCACGCCCTGTGCATGAATTCACTGCGCCTCGATAGATGAATGAGAATCAGCATTCGGAAATCACCATCTTGTCTGAATCATAGTACAGTCCGAGTACCAGCACACGATTGGCTCTCACATCTCCACGGTAACAGCAGCATCTATTCCCTGGACTACGAGGGGATGAACACTGTGACAGCAGAGCCGCAAGGACGTGAAACGAAAAAAAAAAAACAAGAGCGTCTCCAGTACCATCCGAGACATCCGAGACATGCTGTCCTCTGCAAGCCAGCAATGGGGGGAGGCTGAGCCCGCTTGTGCTGAATAATTAATCCTCTGCGCTATTAATTGCCTGTTTATTGCCAAGCACAGGGTCATTTCAGCAACACCCCATTCAGAAGGGCAGTAGGGGTGACAGATTCCTGACTGCAAGATCAACACAAAGAAGCAGGTTATTATAGAGCTGGGAGTGATTTAACCCCTGCACTGCCTGGGACTGAGCCATCCCAACACTTGTACCAAGGAGGGCCACACACCGTTAAGAAAGCAGTTCAATGAGCTTAAAAAGGTCCATTGGGCTGCACCAGGCTCTAGGGCCACCAGCTGGAAAACCTTAGTGCTTCTGGCATCAAAGTATGGCACGTCATACACACACGGCTGCGTGTCCAGCTCACTGACGCCATCTACACAATGTCCACCGGTTCCTTTGGCCGGCTATGACTGGAGTGGGGAGTGGAGGACACATCCATGAGCCAGTTATATGGGAACGAAGAGATGGCCAGCATCTCTATGCCCACCTTGCCCACTTGTTTCTTCTTCTTGCCCCCTTCCTCTCCGTGTGTCTCATCATTCTTCTGTCTTTGACCTCTTTCATTCCTCCGGTACAATGTTCTCCATTTTTTAATATTAATCACAGTTTTTTTTAAACAAACTAACAGACTCTGAAAGGGCACTTAAATGTCTCACAGATATGTCATTCTTCAGCGAATAGAGGCCTCCGGTGTTCCATATCCTCAGTATTTCGCTTAACGTGTAGATTCAGAGCTGGCAAGCAGACTATATGTATTCTGTAATAATTCATTCATGCGGCCAACAATAGGCATAATAATAATAATAATAATAATAATAATACTCCAGTGTTACACCTTAGAGCCGCTAACGCCCGGCAGAACCCTGAGCAGCGGGTTTAGTGTAACGATGATAAAGGGCAACGCATTCACCTGGAGTTTTTACTTTCAGTGCCGTAATGATGAATGTACTCTTATTACATCATAATGTTAAGACTATCTCTGTATGGACGTGATTTAAAATGCTCCAAGCAGCAATGCATCGTACGTGCGAAGCCCCTTCACTTACAAACACAAATACTCACAATTAACAAACAACAAGTGATACAAAACAACTAAACAATGCTGCATTAACATTAACAGTGACCATTCACTCAGTGCTACATTTCCACTATATATATATATATATATATATATATATATATATATATATATATACACAATAACTCAGGGAATCTACTGACTGCCACCCCCAGCACACACTTGTGTTGTGTTACCTAGAGTTTATACTGAAAGCTCCTCAGACGCGTCCCTGTAACGCGAGGGTTTAGGTTAGGGTTAGTTGGTAGGGTAGAGGTTCGTGTGGCTCGTGGCACAAATTCTCTTTGAACATCTCCCTTGGGCTACCGCACCTTCCTCACACTCTGTCTATGGCTAGTGTGTGACTTCCGAGAATCATTACACAAAAGGCCACATCCAGGGCTTCACACAATCGGGACATCGAGCCTGGCGGGTTTAGGTTAAGGAAGTTAAAGCAGCCCAGCTCTTTACAGACAATATACCCCGAAAACAGGTTGGCCTGAAAGGAACTCATCGTCTCTGGATTTTAATCTGAGTTTTGCATTAATGTTATGCGTTTCTCGTGATTTCCCACTTTTGCTGAATAGATTTTTTTTACATTATTTGCTTTAGTAATACCACTTCAGGAGACAGAACTCTGAGGGAATGTCTGGTCTTTGTGAATAACTACCAGATCCCACACATTATAAACAGTAGATTTTCCCAGTAGATATAATATTAATTCAGGCATCAACCATCACAATAAAAAGGCAACCTCTGTATCTTGAACTGTATGCTGATGTTTATCTTTTAAAATCCAATTTATCATCGATCAGAGGTTTCATGTCCGGTCGGTTGCACACGCTGCTGCCAGCCAGGAGAGGGCAGTATATTCTTCTCGTCATCAGACTGAACCCAGCGAAGGAGTCCTGGCAGAGTCCATCACAATGAATCCATCACGCTCATAGAGGTAAAGCTGTGTGGAAGGGGCCTGCTGGTTTCCTTCTTGTAGGCGACATATTTATACTGCCGGTATGGTACCCAGCAATGTGCGCTAAGGAAGAGCGGGAGCTAATAAAGCTAATTTTGATCATCTTTCTTCCATCCACTGGTCTTCTTCCATAAACTTCTTCTATGTGTTTTTTTTCTTGTTTCCATGGTAACCTGACGTACAGGATTTCCAAAAAAGAAAATGTTGGACGAATGTGTTTTACTTTACAGAATGGCCACGGTGGCCACCGGTACAGCAGAATGTACGTGGGGCCCATTCATTCATTGCATGAAGCCGTCTATACGTCTGAAGCCGTGTGATGTACGGACAGCCCGGGCCCAGCTGTCTCTTACAGCAGCGGCTTCACCCATTTCTCATTCAATAAATTCCGAAATGACAAAGCGCTCCACGCTACCAAGATACTGGAAGTGCAAACATTTTCAGAGAGTGCGGTATTATGTGTTTATGTATGTACAATGCGATCACATGCAGCACATCACACGTACAATACAATATGCAGCTGATTGCACGGATAATATGCAATCAGCAGCCAAAGCAGCGCCTTTAGATCGGACAGCGTTAACCTTACTGAGGAAGCCTGGAAGAGACGGAAATGAGAGCAGCAAACCCTATGCAGCACTGAACGCTGTAAAGCAGGGGGTTTCTGGGGGGATTCTTTCTGTTCTGACGTTTTGAAGCCTGGGCGCTGGGATATTTGTAACATTTTCACTAATAGGTCCTGAATACAGATGGTGCCTAAAGGTCCACGAGTGGCATCTGTCAGTCAAACTATTTACAAACCCATCAGGCTAAATCTCTGTCCAAAAGGCGAGAAGGCAATAGTCATCCAATACAACAACAACACGCTCGCGATACCCATTCCCGACCGATAGCCACCGAAGGCCAGGTGTGAAGAAGAGAGACAGTCCTTTATATAGGAGCCCCACACGACACTTAATCCACAGGCACGAGGCCACGTACGCTGAATGGGTTCACTGACAGAGCCTTCTTCTGAAGCACTCATTCCGTCCCCTACATCATTTCATGTAAATAGCCCTGATACTCGAGTAGAAACAGATCGAGCGACACATTGTATATGTCATTATATATGAATGTAGTGAATGCACAGCATATCCCGGGGTTCCTGCTGAATCGGCCGCGGCTCCTAATGATGCTTCCGCAGCCCTCATATATTTCTCTGGCTGGTAAAGAGCTCGGAGACTGGAACGAGGGACTGATTTAGTGGAAAGCCAAAATGTATTGATTGCTTTCAGAATTGCTGGATTGAAAACAAGTAGTACATCTTCTTGAATACAGCCAGTCGAAGAGCAGCGGGGCTCGGAAAGTACATTATATATATCTATATATAGATATATATGATTGGATGTATATCATAGGATATGAAACCGTTACATTCTTAGTAAAGCTGACACACTGTGCTTTGAGCTCAATATTTTTGAAGAGGTCCAAAACAGACAGTTGAAGAAGAGACTTCTAAGACGAGCTCCCTCTGGATGGGCGATACGTCGCGTGTGAGTACAGCACTGTGCTCAGGATCACTCTGAGTGGCGAGTGATGGATGATTTCCCTTCATTACATGGGTTTATTGTCATCTTTCTTGTCAGGTCTATGACAGAACAAGACACCACGCGGACGACTGCACTGTTTTAGATTCACTGTATATATATATATTTATCAAATAAGTGTCTTAAAAACTGCTGACTATTAAGGAAGAGCAAGCACACTTATACTGTTTGGTGTCATTTTGACACACGTTGCACAAAAAGTGTGACCTAGGCAAGAGTTTCCACAAGCCTTCAGCACATTTATACCTATTTATACCCAGGACTGTGTCTATAACAAGGGGACATCCTCTACGGCTGGAGGAAAGAAGGTTTCTGCACCGGCACAGACGGGGGTTCTTTACAGTAAGAGCGGTGAGACTATGGAACTCTCTGCCAGAGGAGGTGGTAATGGTAAACTCAATAAAAGAGTTTAAAAGGAGCCTGGAAGTGTTTCTTGAAAGCAATAATATTACAAGTTCTGGATAGTAGATTAATAGGCACAGAACGCTGATCCGGGGATTTATTCTGATTGCCATATTTGGAGTCGGGAAGGAATTTTCCCCCTGGTACAGGGCAGTTGGCATCTGCTTCATAAGGGTTTTTTGCCTTCCTCTGGATCAGCACAGTAGGGACACAATATGTATAAAGGTTGAACTTGTTGGGACTTTGGTCTTTTTTCAACCTTATGAACTATGTTACTATGTTACATTTATGGGGATGACTCAACGCCCCATTTAGTATAAAAGGGGCAAAAAATATTTCCACGAGAAACATTTATGAAGCTTATGTTCGCATGTCTTCACGCAGTACTCACAGCATATACGAGACTGAGAAAGTCAGCAGAGGTTGCAAGGGACAGGCATATGGCTATCCTGACAAAGGGCCAGGGCCCAAGTAAGCTCTGGTGTCAGGACCACACAAGCACGGCCCGCATCGGCCCTGACAACTTCGACTTGACGCGGCACCAGCAATCAGCACCCTTGCCATCCAGCTATACAGTGAGATCCTGCTGGTGGCGTGTCAAGCCGCCAGCCCCCTACTTACCTTGAGGAGGGGTACACAAGCATTGCCGTGCGCACCTCACCTAGCTAATTGGGGTGATCCACATATAAACTGACCTGTCCTTCCCCTCCTTACTCAGTTGTAGAGTTCTCCTTTCTCAGAGTATGAGTAAGTGGGTTTTCAACTAGGAGTTCGGATCATCCCTTTGGTACTACGCACCTGGCTTCCTTCTCTTTTGGGCCTTCTGTCTAGTAAGCCCGACATCTGAGCCAAAGAAATAATGGGTTTACCCGGGGCCGGCTGTGACTGCAGGGAATGTGGCTTCACTCCTGGGCACATCACAGAGCTGAGTGTGCCACGAGTGCACACGCTCAGTCTGAGTGTATTGCCCACATACCTGCGCTGCACATTGTGCGGCCTCCTTGCGAAAGCAGCTACAAGGGTTGATCTCAGCTCTGCAGATTGTGACACCGGCCTCTCATTAGCATCTATTACTGAGAGACACAACAAACAGGTTATTAATACGCATTTAGCTCGGAAAGAGCTGGCAGGCGGCTGTGACGCTCACCCTGAGTGTTGCTAAACCTGTATAGTTAACAAATGGACCCTGCAACATACTTACTAGATCTAGGGTGAGCATTTTGCACACACAGCCTTTGGCAAGCAATCATTTGATTAGCAGCACTGGAGGCGGTGCCAGGAGAGAAGCTCATACGGTGTCTGTACATGCGCCGACCACCGATAAATTAGGGTTATTGCTTCTATCCATAGTATTTGTCTTTGAATTATTGCAATGGTTGTCATTAACCAGAAGTTTGCCTGTTTCAGTCCTCTGTAGTTTGAGCTGAAGAAGCCGACGTGTCACGCTTACCCCAAGATATTTCACGGGAAGCTACGGATGCTTTACACACTGAAGTTGGGGCAAGACTGAGAGAAATCGAATATCTTCCTCTGTTATCTATCCAAAAACAATCCTCGGATAAAATCATCGATATTTCCCTCAATGGGTTTAAGAATCTTTATTTCCATGTAATGGTGTCTGTTTAACTCTACACTCTAAAAACAATCACTACTCACCACCCAACTCACTAAAAGGCTTCATTGCGGGACTCTGCCGCCGGCGGTTGCGTAAGACATGGACGACCATCCAATCAGCTCAGAGAAAGGCCTATAAATGAGTCTTTATGAGCAGCCCTGGTCTTGAGTGGGGCCTTCAGGCGCTGCTTGAGGAGGGAAAAGCCCCCAAACAGTGTTTCTTTCTCCTTGAAAGCCAATTCCTCACAAAATCTGATGCTTTGTAACAGTCCTGAAGGTTGTGTCTCTGAGGCAGCAGCTCCCGGAGCGGGTGGCCATAACACTTCTGTTGGCTTGTTTAGAACAGAATAGGGAAAATCTTTGAGATCCAATGTGCTTGTAATTTGTCCTCGTTTGTGCAGGTTTGAAAGCCTTTGTCCTTGGTGAGCTGTCCCTGTGTGACGTGGCGTCCCTGTCTGTTGGTGCCGCCATGCAGGACCTTCCTGACACCTTCCCTGAGCATAACCACTACAATAACCAAGGACGAGCTGGCAAAAGGGATGAGGTGCCGCTGAGCTCTGGGCTGCTCTGAAGGATTTTTGGCCATGATCTGTCCTACGCCCCGGGTCCATGGACTTTATGCAACATTTGTTAAATAATCTCCATCAAAACCTCCATTACAGTCCTGTCTAGAAACACTTTACAAACCTGGACCTTGACATGTTGGTCTCTGCCACCAACACTGGACTCTAATCCTACGTATAGCCTCCATTTATCTCTAATACACGTTCCATCCTTTAAATCAGCATTATCTAGCTTAAAATCCACCATTAAAGTGCTACAAACATGTCGATATGTTATGGTGAGGCCTCAGCTCCCTGCTGGCGAGCGCCATATATTACGCAATTACAATGAAACACCTGCACAGGTATTAGCGTTGAAGAATGGGTCTTTAAAATGGACCTGTCTACCGAAAGCTAACATTGGCTGTAAGAATATGAGGTCCTATTAATCACAAAGTGACAGATTCCAGCTGTTAAAATGAGTCTCAGCACATTCAAGATCCTTCTAGATTTCTATGGATGCGCAGACAGCACTTTTCATGACCCGCATGGAGACACACGGACAGCTCTCCTCTAAATGGTAATCACCCTCCCAGCCATATTTACCAATAAATAAGATTGTAAACCAGGGTGCTCTTCTACTCCTCTGCCAGCCTGTCTTATATCGTGTGTCGACAGTATTCTCAGCTATTATTGTCAGCCATCAGCCACCATGCTGCACCAGAGGTGTACACTGGCTACTGGGCAGGTGTTAGCGGCTTGAGGACCATCAGGTTCCGTGTACAGAAGCATAAAGGGTTAAAGAAAAGTGATGGACAAGACATAGCCAGACCGAGGATGGGCAGGAGGCCCCGGCACAAAAATGATGCTGACGTGGCATATAGAAAAGAAAATGAATTTATTAAAGATCCTGTCTGAGCTCGAGCGGCCAGAGCCGTCATAGAAGTCATTTGCAAATACCGGGGCATTGCAATCTACCCTGTGCTCTTATTCACAGTATTGCACTGACTGATTTACGCATGCGATAAGTAGTAGCAGAGACCCCCTCCCCCTGGGCTGCCTGCCTATGCGTATGGATTTCATCTCTTCGCACTTTGCTGCTGCTGCAGAGTCATTTGGCGAGGTTTTTTCTCCGTTTGCCAGCTGTAGGAGTAGAGAAGCCAGTTGATGCATTTTGTGCCATTGCTGCAGGAAAATAGAGATAGCACTGAATCCAGTGCTTAATCTACAAGAAGCAGTTGTTACATGGATAGGTGTCTAAGCAGAGGACCCATTGGGGCGCCCCTCCTCTGCTTTGCTTGTGGAATTGATCTTGGGGTGCAGATGGAGGCATTCCCGTGGCATGTATATAGAAGTAGTCGTGGTGCTTCCCGCAGACATCGCGCTAATTAGTCCTGCTCGCCGTAGTCGGGTACGACGCGGATACCGCTAGGGGGGGTGCAGCTTTCACCAAAGACCCCACAACCATGAAAGGTCAGCGCTGGAGACAGAAGCGTAAACGTAGGATGTGTTTGTTCAGCCGCATAGAAGGAGAAGCCGCTGCAGTTTGCTAAAATACCAACATTCTGATGCATCCTTTTCTTGGTTTTTAACATCATTAAGTTATTCCAAAGACTTTGGCGACCCTCGCTCTCGTATTAACCATCAGCAAGTGATTGTGAAAAGAAACATACCAAGTGGGAAAATTGCCTAAAGTTTTATCACAATCTTAATGTGAATTCACAATAACATCGAATGTGACATTTGAAATAAACGTTCTGATTGAGAATGCATCGCGATGGCTGCGGAATAATTACTTCGCCTTGAGGAAATACGGTTTGTAAAATGCATGAAGATGCCATCCACAGATGCGAGCAGGAAAGTGTGACCTTGCCAAGGACACAGCGAGGAGCAACTGACCGGCCATCAGCGATGCGGAAAGGATGACACCCCGAAGCTCTGCTCCTCAACCCGGCACAAACAGCGGACACGTCTCTGGAATCACCGCGCGCAGAGCGTTCCTCGGCTCAAGCCGCTTCGCAGCAATCTCCTGTGTTACTGTACCCTGAGCTGGACACGCCCCAGGGGCCGGGGGCCACGCGGAGCCTGCCTCTTTTAAATCAATCTCTTTAGTATTCTATGTCCCACTATAGTGATAACGATATGCTACAATAAGCAGAGCAGTCATCACTTTAATGCATATAATAGCCGTGTGATCCCACATATACGTTTGCCTCTTTCCCCCCCGATGTTCTGCTACCTGCTGTGTGGCATTCAGGGAGCATTTGGGGGTAACAAGAACCCTTTATGCGCATGCACAGAAAGCACTCCCTCAAGCAGCCAATCACAGATACAAAAAGTAGGAGCACTGCAGCTTCTCCTAAACGGAAGGATAAAGAATAATGCATATTAAAGTCGTTTGTAAGAGCTTTATAAGGCATTATTGGTTGGTGACACTGGAGTGCCCCATTAACTAAGAATTGCAAAAGGGAAAAATAATGAGAATGTGAATTAAATTCTTGCCGCGTTACATTTCAGTTATATCCTCCTAAGCTTTTACCAGACTCATAACGGTGCGAGTAACGTCACCCCTCATAGGGGGCATTATCCCGTCACCCATCCATGAGCATAACTCATTATCGGCTCTCATGCACACCATCTCGATCGAATCAAAAGCTTCTGGGTTATTATCAACCCTATATGACATTTCTTTAAGTCTTTCATTGGCTTTCAGTATGCCAGTGACGTACGTTACGGACGGAGGTGTAAGGGTAGCCAGAAATGTGCATAAGAAGCTTTTAATCCCAAATAAATATTATAAATATTATTATTATTATTCCCAAATAAAGCACATCCATGCCTCTGGCAACTGCTTGTCCCTCGTGCCGTATACACATTCACATTATCATGAACCTAATATTATTTCAATTAAAAAAATGTTAAAAAGGTCTTTTTACCTCAGATTTCTTGACCCTTCATCTTCAAACCTAGAAAGTAGAAATGAACGTGTTAATACGACAAAGAACAAAGCGCACAATTTCCACTATTAACAAAAATGATTTCTGTGATATAAACCCCAGCATTTAGAGTAATAGAAAGTGTCAAAATTCCATATTTCACTGCACCGTGAAGCAGAGCTGCTTAAGTCAACTTCGTATTTCATTCCTCTAGATTGCTGCCAGAAGGGACGCTTACTTTATTATTTACCCCCAAGTGCCGACAGCCAGTCTGCCTCCCGTCATTGCTGGTAATATACTACTAGAAATACACAAACTGATTATCATCCCAACGGCTGTGATTACTGCACACGGGCATCGCAAAAATACTCATCTGCCCTCAAGGTACAGTAACGCGTCCTACGCATACGCTAAACGGCCACTATAGACGTCTCTGTGAATCGACATTATCTGCCATATAGAATATACTGTATGGAATCTGCCGAGAAAAGAGGGAGCGAGAATGGCTCCAGTACAGGCAGAGTGCATTCATCTGGATAATTAAGATCAGGGCTCCACAATATTAAGGCAACTTAAATGAAAATTTCATGTTAAATATCTTATCAGCTCTTTTATGAACCTTTTTGGAAGGAATCCTCTTACAGAAGTAAATCAAGTGCCAGGAATCTACACGTCCCTGAGATAGCAGCAGCTTTTATTAGGATTAAATGTATTTTCCACATGTAAAAGCAGCCTTTCTTAACCGGCTTATCACTTGCATTTGGGATGCCTGACTGCAAACCTGTCGCTGCCTTTCACTCAGATGTCATATCATCAGGCTTTAGAAGCCACGGGGCGGAACGACTGAACGGCTGCATGTTTATTGTGACATATTCATCATTCTTAATAAGGGCTGAGCATTAAGAGGCTTTTGCAGTTGGGATCCTCCAGATTAATCATTTGGGGTGTCCGGGTGCTTCTGTTACGTTCGCCTCCGAACTCTATGACACGCTGCTGGTTCTCATCAGATGGAGCGCAGGCTGATCAAACATTGTCTGAAATACTGGGCTATAAGCGCGTCCCCAATTCCTACAACATGATTACCGGTAAACTCCACAAAAACCTCCAGCTGCCCAGATCTAGGCGTCCGAAGAGTCTGAGCCCCCGAACCTTAGAATCGTTTTCATTTCAGAACTAAGTTTCGACGATGATTCATTCAATGGCTTTAAACGGGAACTGGAAAATGTGATAATGCTGGATTAACTGTCAGCAGATCATTATCGGTGCGGAAGAGCCACGAACAATAGCTTATAGGATACATATGGAAGGAATCACAAATGAAAGCCATTTCTCTGCATACAACGGTGATGGAGAAAAACCAGGAGTGGGATCAAATGGAAATGCATTGTTAAATCCATCACAGGTGGACACGGAAGAGCATCGCAGGGTCAGCGAGACAACCAGGATCTGGAACCCACTCCAAAGAATATCACAAGATGGAAATGTTCCATCTTCTGCTGAAAATAAAACAATCTCTCTCTCAGGGGCCACACTTTCTTTAGGTAGCCTTTTCTATTAGATTATAGTTACATAGGCTGAAAAAAGACCGGCGTCCATCAAGTTCAGCCTTTCCTATATCTGTTAATTTGTTGCTGTTGATCCAAAAGAAGGCAAAAAACCCCAGTTTCACTCTTTCCAATTTTGCACAAACCAGGGAAAAAAATTCCTTCTAGACCCCAAAACGGCCGTCAGATTTCTCCTTGGATCAATAAGCTCTTTCCCTGTAATTAAAGATTATATCCCTGAATTCAGAGGATTTAAATATCTTACAATGAAAAGCATCTCCTGATAATAATGGCCGATATTATTGCTTGGGGGAAACATTGTTACCAGAATAGCTGATGTGATCAAACCTTTTCATGAAGCTTCTGTTCACAAGCAGCGCTCCAGGCACAGAGAGCCCCCGGTATATATTAAATACTCTTTGACTAAGAGCTCACCACTTGTAATCTGCAAACATATTTCCCCATTTCTCTGTCACATTACTCATTCTGATGGTTTAAAGGCTTTAAGAGAAACCACAAACCGCAGAGTGAGAGGTAAATGTAATGCCATACGGAGTAAAGCAAGCAGAATACACAAACACGGGCGCCCGCTCCGCGTTCAAAAAAACTCAAGGTTCCCAAAGTACTTTCTAAGCGGAGAGACGCAGACATGGAAACCCAGTTTGTCACCTTCTGATTCCTCACCCAGTGTTACCGGGACTCCCTCATACGTCGGACACTTTATACATAGATGTGTGGACGATAAATTCCGAAAGTAGAATATATTCTGGATTTTTTGCATTACAGCCTCCTTTACAACAGAACAATAGATCCCTAAGAGGAGTCTGGTTGGCAGAGGCCGAGGGGTCCGGGAGGCCGAGGGGTCCGGGAGGCAGAGGCCGAGGGGTCCGGGAGGCAGAGGGGTCCGGGAGGCAGAGGCCGAGGGGTCCGGGAGGCCGAGGGGTCCGGGAGGCAGAGGTGTCAGATGTTTAACGGGATGGGTGACAGAGAGGTACTTTGCACAAGAATTCAGAGTTCATGTTTTTTGTTTTAAGCCCGAGGTGCCGTGCTTCTCTGCGAGGGTGCTCTGTGCACTCAGTTAAGAGCCACAGCAGGAGCCCGGACCTCTGTGAATCTTCTGACAGGGCACTCACCGTAAACATATGTCCTGTCTTCCTTCCCTCCCTGGCCAAAAGGTCTGCAGGAGGGCCGGATCTTCTTGGTCCCCCACCCAATACAGGGAGGGGAACCACTGTAACCATAAGGAAGAGATGGGGAGCTATAAGGCATCCACCATCTATCCCAGTGAAAAAGCTGGTGTCGGAATCCAAATCAGTTTTCGTGTTCCGTTTTTCCGTGTTATAAAAGTAAAACAATCACACGCATCTATTTACCGAAAAAATCATAGTCACTCGCGCACACAAACAAGTGCAAATCGTGAGGTTACGTAAAGAAAAAAAGTATCCAGCCTTTCTTCACATTCCAAGCCCATAACGGTAAAAGAATAATGGAGTGAGGTGTAGCTAGCCGGGTGAAATAGGACCAAGTATTCCCCTCATCCACTAGGGTACTACACTATACTTAGCCAGAGGGTCTTTAGCAAATATCCCCCAATCACAATACCTATTTCTATAAATCTAACCTGTGCATATAACTGTGAGACACATAATCACCCAATTCATTAAATAAGGAACGCTGTGGAGACAGGCAATTGCCATCCTAATTAAATAATACAGTCTACAGGGTAGTGGAAATGGTTGGAGGTAATAAGACTATTATTGTGGAAGTGTCTTAATTGCAAATTAGATCTCAGAAGATAACACAAAACCTCAAACCCATTGGTGGTTCTCTGGCATAATAAAGACATCTTCTCAGCCTCTCCAACCGAAAGCAGACTCTTTACTGGCCTGAGAAACAGAGGCATATGTAAGCCCGTTTGGCAAGTCATTACACAGAATCTTCACAATGGGCTATATTAAATATTTCAAGAGTCTCAAGTCAGCTCATTGGGGAAGTTCCTAGGTATGCGTATGACATATATATATGACATATATATATCACAGGCTCAAATCTTGTCTGTTGTGACGTGTCTTAAACAATCATTGCCTGTGGCTTCGGTGTTCACAGACCTCCCAGCTGCCTGAATATGGCCGTGAGAAGCTTCTCTTGTTTTTCGGGTTTTCAATGAAATGTAAAGAGCCACAGGGGTGCGCGTTTCGGTGAGGAAACTCTTTAGGGTCGAGATCCACTGAAAACCTGTTTCACTTTTCTGATGCCATGATTTGAGTTGAACAATGAAAGTTGGCAGGCATTTAAATGACAACTTGTGGACGCTGGGAGATGGCAACAAATGCAACCCTGTAACAGAAGTAAAAGTTTTCGTAACCATAAAAGAGAGCAAGTCTTCCAACTTAACTCGTGTCACAGAATTCTAGGTGGCAGTTTTCCAGAGAGGGGCTAATTCCACCGCTAGACTGCAAGCTCCCAGGAACAGGGCTCTCCTTTCCGTTCATCCCGCGCCTGTTGATATTATTGTTCATTCGGTATTCTCCCTCTCTGTAATAGCGCTCCGGATTCTGTCGGTGCTCTGTCGGTAAAATCTAATAATCAGTTTAATAACAGGTACTTGCAGCATCCAGGTTACAGCCGCAGCTCCCGCCTCAGATCGCAATCCCACGGAAAGTCACCATTACTCGGTGCAGTTCAAACAATTCCACGTTCCTTCAGTTTCCTTGAAATCTTGCTGTGTCGTTCTTCAAGCTGCAGTGAGACTTTATGAATAAATGATCATCATGAATAGTTTCTCACATTGCATCTCCAATTAGAGTTTATCATTACATGGAAATATTCCCACTGCTATTCCAAAACCGAATAAAGAGCTTGGTGATGTCTTAAATATGGAAAATCAGTTGTGTTCCTGAAACGTATGAGCGCTGCGCATATAGACTGGTCAGCTGGAACCTCATTAAACCGCATTAAATGTGCGTCTACAGATAAACGTAATTAAGCAAACTCTGCGGGAACCGGTCGTCCCGGCGCTCTGTTCATTCTGTGTGAAATAATGGAAATATTTACAATATATAGTTAAAGGCACAGACACAAAAGCTTCCGTGCTATGGGGACAAACGCTACATTATATAACAAAAAAGTCCCAGGGGCTCCGGGATGCCGGGGTCAGCCTGGAGCCAAGTGCATCTGACGTGTTGCACGGACACTGAACACGTCTCAATGTCTACCAGCCCGGAACCTCACAAACACACGCGGCAGCCAGAGTAACACGTCGAGCAATTCTACAGAGCGGCTCAATTTAAAGCTGTGAAAAAAACAATACAATCCATATGATTAATAATAAACATTAGTGCCCTAATCCTTACAGACGCTCACTGGCCTGACTCCGGTCTTTCTAAGTAGCCAGATGGTTAAAGTCATTTGAGAATAACGAAGTGCGGGAGACACGACATTATGTCACTCTAATTAGATTGTAGGATGAGATTATCGGCGTGTAAAATGTACCGTGTGAGTCCATTTCATTCACTTGTTGCTTGGAAGTCCGGTTAGATGCACGAGGGGATCCCTTGCTGTTTACACATATGGAGGGAACACGTCTGCACTGGGTTCTAAGCTCCTTTACACGTTCTAGATCAAGTGAGAGGAGCCTAGGGCTGGCGCATAGGTACATTGGAAATGTTCTATGGCAGAGTAACATAGAACGTACCAGCAAGCTAGAGTCGTGAATCCCATATATATTATACATTAAAGCAGAACCAGCTTGCCATTCAGCCTACTTCAGTAGCCCATATATCACAGACACTTATCGCTGGGATTTAAAAATCAACACGCTTTAAGCAAGAATCAGAAGCCTGAATAAAACCAAATATACGTCGGCCCTCTTAGAGGAGAGGATTAGGCTGCGAGGCTAAACGTGAGATTAAACGGAAACCGGCTTGCATGATGTGTTGAAGAAAAGATTGTAGATGGAGGGTTTGTAGCCCAGAGTCCTCCATGAGACGCGCTCAACCCATCTCAATGCATGAAAGTCGTTTTAGAGCTCCCATCCGCCAAGTGATGGAACTGAACGGATTATGGCCACGACAGCTGGAACCCTGCAGTAATGGCTGCCCTGTAACGCCGGGTTTGCACGGATATACCTATGAAATAACTATGAAGCTGGAAATGTCTATAGTGCAGACGAACAGTTAATTCGTACAGCTGTTTAGGTAAAGTGGGATATGAAATCGCTATGGACACAGCAGCTGTATCGCTATCTGTATACCGACCCTGACTAGATGTGATTCAGCTCCTAATGATGCTAATTCACGAGTAAACACACAATGTGAGGCGCAGACATATTGCATATATTGTGCTGACCAAACGCTCCGTCTGCCCTCGCTGCTCCGCCGGCACAGAGGAGTACGGTACTTGTATAGCCGCGGGTGGCCGTGTACTGTGGCCCCCAATCCCAGGGGTACGTTTTATACTTTCCAGCACAGAACCGTAGGGCTGATGACTCTGTACAGCTGGCAAGACAGACTGGTTGAGTAAGTTCTCCTCTTCTTCCTACTTCCTGAAGAAGCCCAAAAGGGCGAAACGCGTCGAAAAGACTCAATTGGACTTTCTTTTATCCTGCTTTTTGGTGGATTTCCACAACAAACACCTAAATATGCACTTTGATGCATGATAAACTGTGAGTGTATTTCAAAAGTACATTTGTTGCTGCAATATTGCATTATTTTAATTTGTGTTTCTAACTTCTATATTGGAACATTAAAAAATGTGTTTATATAGTCCAAACTGATGGGTTAGAGTTATCTCCTTCATTTGATAAATCACTATATTATTATATTATATATTATAAGTGTCACTATTTGGGTATATCATTTTACACACTTTTTTTCCCCTTCTATGCACCTGCGCCCCATATAAGTTTGGTCTGTATATATAATATAGCCAGGTCCATTCCTGTATGTGTATGTATATACTGTATACTGTATATATGTTTATATGGAGGTGATAAACATATCTTTTTAGGCAAAGAAAACATCTCACTTTCAATTCAAATCGTATTTTGGGACTTACCATTAGGCATTTTTATTTACTGTGGAGCCCCAAACAGGATATTTTCATAAGCAACATTAGCAGACAATATATATATATATATAAGGGGTGTATATATATAAGGGGTGTATATATATATATATATATATAAACATCTTAATTAGCAGAAAGATGTTGTGCCGGCAGCTTTTACCCCACATACTACACAGGGAAGCTCAACTCTATTCCATAAATACCCCAGATTAATTATCATCCACAGACCAAATCCACTTACAGGGCTTTACAGCCTCGTGGCTTACGTAATACGCAGCTTACAAACAATTGCCGTGCTGTTATTACTGCGGGCACCTAAATATTAATTGCCACTAAATGACGTTGATACCGTTTATCACGATAAATTAGATCTTATATTGGCCATTTTTGCACTTTGTAAATATAAAAGCATTATCAAAAAATGATATCCCCTCATCGTGCGGAAGAGACTCAGAAACAGGCACCTCTGGGGCAGGGTTATCCCAGAGCACTGGGAGGTCTGTGCAAACAGTAATAACAATCTCCGTATTAACAGCATCAGCACCAAAACACAAGCTTAGGGAATTCATTAAATACGCAGATTTCGGCCCAAAAATAACCGTATAAAGATTTCCTTCATTCAGAGAGTTTCTGTCTTGATTAGAAGAGTAGCTGCGGATTTATTTGAGTAAATTCAATGCATTTAAAGCACTTCCTGTAAACAGATCCTCTTCCAGATAAAGCGGCTGCTGAATGCTTTACACGCATGAGCCAGTCCCACGGAGATCACGCGTGTCCACTGAGGAAACGTCACACTAATTGGTAAATGCAGCCACACTAATTGGTAAAAGCGGCCACACACGCACACGGCAAATGTCTCTTACATTTTAAATTGCCTATAGATTGAAGTATAGAAACCAGCAGTATCAATCAATGTGCAGTACACGCATGAAGGGGATCACACGCACAGAACATACAGACTGTCCCGCAGCGTCTTAACGGCTGGATTTTTACAACTATGAGGGCACTGTGGGCACTCGTGTGGGCACTCGTATGAGCTTCTAGGTTTCTGCACAGTTAGTATCCAGTAAGAAGGGGGTGACAGATGCATGATGAGAAAAAAACAGGACAAGCCTACCGGGTGTCTTAAATGCCCCTTCTAGCTCATTAATTGTCGGTGACCAGTAAAGAGCTGATGAATGCGATTATCGGTGGCCAGTAGCGAGCCGATGAATGCGATTATAAGTGGCCAGTAACGAGTTGATGAATGTAATTATCAGTGGCCAGTAACAAGCTGATGAATGCGATTATCGGTGGCCAGTAACGAGCTGATGAATCGATTAGGCGGTGGCCATTAACGACTGATGAATGCATTATCGGTGGCCGTAACGAGCCTGATGAATGCGATTAGCTCGGTGGCCAGTAACGAGCTGATGAATGCGATTATCGGTGGCCAGTAACGAGCTGATGAATGCGATTATCGGTGGCCAGTAACGAGCTGATGAATGCGATTATCGGTGGCCAGTAACGAGCTGATGAATGCGATTATCGGTGGCCAGTAACGAGCTGATGGATGTTTTATTCATGTTTTTACACACTGTAAATCTGTGACTGTGGCCCCATGGCACACATATGTGTAAGTATATGTATATATGTATATATGTATACGTTAACTCATTGTTCATTTAAAATGTCACGTTTATGATAGACAGGCCGCCATTAAACTCAATGTCTGAATGGCAGGGCCCCCAAAATGATTTCTGTTATAGAGATCAATATAAAATAGCACAAAAAGTCAGGTGCCCTTAAAGAGTTTTGTAGCCATGACTACCGGGCTCCTGAGACAGGCCCTGTTGGGGGGGGTGTAGTGGTAACCTACCAAGTGTCCCTCTTTAGGAACCAAAGAGATCATATAAAAAGTCTGGGTAAAGCCCAAGCTACATCTCCAAAAACACCCCCAACACACAAATGCCCCTCTCTGGATTTTCTGGGACAGAGACCACATCTCTCATCTCGAGACTTCACTAGAAAAATACATGCCACATAATTCAAACACAGCAGATCACATACAACCCACACGCAACATGCAGCCCTAACCAGCATCACCACACCCCACACTGGGGCATGGGGGGGGTGGCACTTACTTGTCACTCTCTGGGATGGAGGGCATGCCACAGGGGCCCGGCTGCTGCAGCGTGCAGGTGGCCAGGTGCCTGCGCCCTTCCTCCTGCAGCGTTGCCACCTGCTCCTCCAGATCCTTAATCCTCAGCTTCTGCTTCTCCAGGAGCTCCTGCTGCTTCTCAATGATTCTGGTCAGCTCCTGCAGGTACTCGGCTGCCCGGCAGGGGCTCTCTGCAGGGGGCTCCATGGGGCCCCGGCTATGTCCACATCACACACCCTGAGATGCTCCTTACACAGATCAGTATTCCTCACCGCAATAATAATAATTCACGTGGGAGCGTCAGTCACTGGAGCCCAAATAGCCAGGCTGTCCCATGGTCACTGTCATAGGGTGAGTGTCACTGTCCTGGGATTTTTTTGTGACTGTCACATGGTGAGTGTCACTGTCACAGAGTGAGCATCACTTCTGGGGTGATTGTCTCTGTCAGAAGTCAGTCACAAGGTAGGTGTTACAGGGGGGTGAAGGTCACTGCCTCGATTCTCCAGTTACCTGGTTGACTCTCCTGGTTGTTGGGCCCCCAGTGTCTGGGCCCCTTCGTTGCAGAACCCTAATTCATTCATCCCACATAGCATAGACCCAATGGAGAGAAGCTGGAGGCCCCAAACTGTGCCTGGGATACTGGGACTTCAGTGGAAACCAGTTGTATTGGGTCTCCAGTCACTGAGAGCCACGAGGAACTGGTCTTCTGCCATTGGAAACCACTGGGAGATGGTATTTTGTTACTGGGAGCCAGTATTCTGTCACTGGGAGCTGGTACCCTGTGAAGTGAATGGGAGCACAACTCCTGTCACTGGGAGTAGTTGTCCTGTCACTGGGAGCCAATGTGAGCCGGTGTCCTGCCTCTGGGAGCCAATATTCTGTCACAAGGAAAACTGGGAGTTGGTATCTTGTCAATGGACACCAGTATCCTGTCACTGGTAGCCGCTGTGAGCTGGTCTCCGGTCACTGGGAGCCACTGTGAGCTGGTCTCCGGTCACTGGGAGCCGATGGGGCTGGTCTCCGGTCACTGGGAGCCGATGGGAGCTGGTCTCCTGTCACTGGGAAGCCGATGTGGGCTGGTCCCTGTCACTGGGAGCCGGTGGGACTACTCCTGTCCACTGGTAGCCGCTGTGAGCTGGTCTCCGGTCACTGGAGCCGATGGGAGCTGGTCTCACTGTCACTGGGGAGCACTCGTGAGCTGGTCTCCGGTCACTGGGAGCCACTGTGAGCTGGGCTCCGGTCACTGGAGCCGATGGGAGCGGTCTCTTCTCCACTGGAGCCGGTGGGAGCTGTCTCCTGTCACTGAGGACGATGGGGCTGGTCTCCTGTCACTGGGCTGATGTGAGCTGGTCTCCGGTCACTGGGAGCCAATGGGGAGCTGGTCTCCTGTCACTGGGAGCCGATGGAGCTGGTCTCCTGTCACTGGGAGCCACTGTGAGCTGGTATCCTGTCACTAGGAGCCACTGTGAGCTGGTCTCCTGTCACTGGGAGCCGATGGGAGCTGGTCTCCTGTCACTGGGAGACGATGGGAGCCTCTGACCTGTAACTGGAAGCCGGGATTCTGTCGCTGGGAGCTGATCTCCAGTCACTGGCAGCTTGTCCCATGTCACTGGGAGCCACTGGGAGCCACTGGGAGCTGGTCTCTGTACCTTGTCACTAGGAAGACTGGGAACTGGTCTCCTGTCAATGGAAGCCCGGATCCTGTCACTGGCAGCTGGTGTCCTGTCATGGGGAGCCGCTGGAAGCTGTACCTTGTCACTGGGGGCCACTGAGAGCCGCTCCCCTGTCACCGGAAGCCGCTGGGAGCTGTACCTTGTTACTGGGAGCCGGTCTCCTGTCAATGGGAACTGCTGAAGAGGATCAGTCCGGTCAGGAGGCGGGAACGGCGGGAGGAGACCTGTATACGGCGGCGGGAACCGGGAGGAGGGGTGGAGCGGCGGGGTTCTGACTGCGAACGACGTGATACTGACTGGGATACTGACCAAATGTCGGGTATTCAGACTGGAAACTGTGGGGTTAATGACTGGGAACTGTGGGGTTAATGACTGGGAACTGTGGGGTTAATGACTGGGAACTTTGGGGGGTAATGACTGGGAACGTGGGGATAATGACTGGGTTGCAAGGGGTTACTGATTGGGAACTAGTGGGGGGGGGGGGGGGGGGGGGGGGGGGGGGGGGGGGGTTAATGACTGGGTTACAGGGGTTAACAATGACAGGGTTACAGGGGGGATAATGTCTGGGAACTGAGGGGAGAAGGCCTGTGTTACAGGGGGATTTTGACCAGGAATAGGATGGGTACTAATGGTGGGCTAAGAACACGCAGTAGCCCTGTAATAAAGCTATAATAATAATAATAATAATGGAAGGAAACAATGGCCTTTATACACTATTGGGCCTGGTCTAAAACACAATAACACAAAAGGAATGCCTCAGAATGCATAGAGCGACCACAGAAAGGATCCAGAAAATGAGCCAATCCTCTTAGCGGCCCAGTTACTCCAGACATAAATATTTCAATCGAAAGCTCTGCCAGCCCTCCCAAATACAGACTGGGAACAGAGGGCTTACTGACTGGGGACAGGATGGATACTGACTGGGAATTGGTGGCCCCCAGGGACAGGGCACTGGCTCCCAGCGACAGGATACCAGCTGCCGGTCTTGATAGTGATGGAATGCCGGCTGCCGGGTAGGTGCAATGTGTCTCTGCTTTATCGTCACCATCTCGATTTGTTCTGATTCTGTAATGTAAGCAACAAATGTTTTATTTCATGTCGATCTGTATTTTTTTTTTACTATTTTGGTTATTTTCATCTTTTTTCCCCCCCCAAAATATTATGTGTTTTGTTCACGTTTTAAGGTAGTTTCATATGTGTTCCAGCCTCGGGTGTGTTGGTGACTATCATGAAGACGACAGTATAGAGTTGTACCGCGTCAGCCATAGAAAGATATAATACCTTGATCGGCTGATGTGTAATGGATTGCAAGCTTTCCAGACCATAAAGGTCTCTTCTTCAAGCACAGTGGATGAGCAGCGTCACAGACATCACAGCAGACCGCAGGTACCCATTAAACATTATGATATGGATTATATAATTATTATATTATCGCGTTCATTCCCGCTCCCGCAAACACTCATCGGACGGAGTGATTTCGGCCATAACTGGCCTGTGATGTATCCTTAGCCATGAGCCATCAGTCTCTTAGCCATATGTTTATTGCAGCAACATCTACCGAGATGGCATGCGATATGCAACATGCGCTGCTCCTCCGGCAATCCACACACACCGGACAGATGTGAGAAACGTAAAGTTACTCTCAGATTAAACATGGTTCCCACTCTGTACCCCTCCCAGGGTATGTAGTACATCGTCGCTTGCATTACCCGGTAAAAAAAATCCCAGAGTTTGGTGGACCTGTCAAAATGTCATTCACTCGACGCCTGGATCATACCAAGCACTCCCTGAAACACGGTATGAAGCGTGTACGGACAGAGTGTCATCCCACACGCACAGAGGAGGAGAAAACACGTTTTGGGAGATAATTGGAATTATTTATTTACAGAGCAAACTTGCAGAAAAGCCAAAGTACAAGAACAGGCTTCATGGAAATAAACAGCAGATGAGGAACTGGAAAAGCTTGGGGGGTCTAACTGGCATAATCACCCCAAGCAGTAAGTAGCCTTTAACTGGAGGAAGAGCCACCCTGGGGACGTGGCAGCTGCAGCCACACACTGCCTAATGCCCCATGCTGTTATATAATTACCCGCAGTAAGGTTACACAATCACAATGGTTACAGGTATTTCAAGTACTGAGACACTAAATGTAAGAACACTTAAGCGCTGGAGGGTCACATTTTCTGCATTTTACTAAAACCTTCACATTGCAGCCACCACACTCAGGTCTGCAATGACTATTCGTACGCCCCGGAGTATGAGTGCATGCATTACATTCAGATGCGGACATCGCAGGGAATTTACTGCATATATATATATACATATATATATACACACATATATATGTATATACACACACACACATATATATATAAAAACAACATTTCACATTTATCAGAGCAACGTTTTAAGTTAAACATCCTTCATAAACCATGTTGATTTCTCATGGGGAAGGGAGCATGCTTCTTTTTTTCTTCTTCTAATGGGGACGGGTGTAAGGGCTGATGGCTGAGAGTGATAGATGATAGAAAAGTGAATATGGTAAAGGAGAGGAAACCTCAGGCTGAGAAAGCAGCCACACACTGATCAGAAAACAAGAAAATGCCCCAAAGAAGGCATGCGAATAATAGCGCAAGAACAGATGGAGGAAACAAACATATAACCCAAATCACAGGGCCCTGTGGACTGAGCGGCAAACTTGTTTGTAATAATCAATAAGATTCAGTTCCAGGAGAAGCACAGAACTAAGACTCTTCCAAATGTAGAATGTGACATTGCTTTATAACCCTGGGATGTGGCTTTTCCATTCAGCACAGCGTCCATTCCCATAGACCATTATGCTCCAGCTGCTCAGTGCTGGCCGCCGAGTCCCTAAAGGCACACGACGAACATCTCCAAGAAATTCACAGTTAAATGTTTTCATGATGGTGTGGCTCACGCTGCAAGGCTACATTTATCAGTGCAGAACATTCCTGAGTTAAACTGAAATGGCATCAACCAAAACAACAAAAAAACTGTAAGAACATTTTACAGAATTCACATACACAAAAGCTGTCATGAGAGGGACCTGAGTTATAGCACCGTGTATGGATCAAAACTGATAGACCAGCCCAAAAAGTGTCTGGCTGGCTAACTGGCACCTAGCCTTCACAGAAATCAATTCTCATCGGACGATACAATGCAACTTAAAAGACACAAACAATATAAAATCAAACTGGATTATGCAAAGAAATTTCTGAAAAACACATTTAGGATTATTGGATTAAAACACACTCGTTTCCATGCGCAGAACCTCACGGTATCACGCCACACTCCAGAGCATCTAAAACAAATTTGCTTTTTTAAAGGCACACGTGGAAAAATCAAGGTGGTTTTAGGAAGATTCAAATATTTAGCTGGAAGCGTAGTCTGGACTCCATAATACTTTTGTTGGAGAGTTTTTCTTCCACCCTGAAGATCTTTGAGCTGAATAAACTATCGGAGAAGAGGAAACTAAACCTGCAAGACAAAGAAATCCATGACATTAAACCGGTCAGGTCATCAAGATGCTCTAATATCCCCACTAACAACCCACCTGCCTCTCAGGGTATCAGTAATCTACCCCTCATTGCATTCACTGTGGACAGGTGACAGTTTTAGTGAAAAAATAACTATGAGGTCATTATGAGGAAGATACGATTCAGGCGTCAGCGACCATGAGAATGAATGACGAATAAGTGCCTGATACTCACTGGTATTGGAAGGCTGAGGGGTACTAGAGGTAAAAGCTGGATGATTGATCTGCTCCTTGGGTGAGAAAACTAGACAAAGACAACATCAGAAAACGTTAATGTCTAGCTTTGGAACCGCATTAGTTACGGAGATTAAATCTGGCTCTTGCTTACCTATTATAATCACGGCAGCTCCCGCCAACAGGGCAAAAAGCATGAAGAATATGACTTGGTACGAAGAGACGAAATGCTGGAAGAAGCCGTTTTCTTCTGCAAACAACCCTGAAGAAAAAGCACAGAAATTCCTGATGTTGGGAGATGGCACACAAGCTCATACTCTCAACCACCTGCCAAGTAGACCTCAGTCTAGGGGCCACTCTGGACCAGAACACAGGAGTGAGGAGCCCGTGTTCATCAGTCATTACAAGTAAATACGACTCCGCTCTTACAGCACAACCAGTGAAAGTATGCAAAGAGTAGGGAGTCGGAAGTTTACGAGGGGCTCTCCCCATTACATCTGCTGGTTGACTTTATACAAACCTAGTTTTGGTCCCAGCACAGACACGATGGTCACTGGAACAGAAATCACTTGGTTGGACGGATGAGCAGACACGGTCAATTCAGTAGAGAGAGATCCTTGACTTAATACCCTCACATCCTTTATACCCACTTCATAGGTTACAGAACTGGGCTTCCCATAGAATTTTTCCTTCTGAGTTATGGTAACTACGGGTGATCCGGATTCCACCTGGAAAAATAACTTTACATTGTGGAGAAGGCACTTGCTGACAGATGGAAAGCTGCACACGTGCGGAAGATCTTCTATGACTCTGGACGTGTGTGAACAAAACTATGTTAATATTGCAAATTTATACAAAGTACTAACATTCTTGCCATTTGCCCATCAAGTTATGGAAGTTGTGACCCTACTGCAGCAGGGAAGCAGCAGCGTGGTTAACGGCAGGGAGCGCAGCATTCACCGCATCAACTAAACATAATTAGAGTCACGCAGCATCTCTGCCAAATGTGTCACCTTTATTGATATAACCTCAGCCATGCATACCCCATTCTCACCTCTAAATTCTTCAGTATTTCAACAGGTACAAATATCTTCAGCTCGCTCGTTGTGTAATGGTTGTTTAGTAGAATTTCCTTCTGACTGGCGTAAAAGCCTGGATAAACCGGCACACTGGCACTGATCTGTTCAGTGTATTGGTGAGTGCCGTGTACAGAAGCAACTATGGTTAGTGATGTATCACTCATGCTGAGAAGTCTAAGATGGCTTTCTGCAAGTCTGTGTGCCACGACGGAGCAAGTGTAATGTCCTGAATATCGCACAGGAAGAGAGGTCAGAGAAATAACCAGGGTTAATGCGTTATAATGTATAAGTAAATGCAGAAGGCTGCACAAAAGGGTCAGCAAAGCTTCATGCAACGTGCAAGAACACAAACATCCTTCTTCAGGGTGCCTTTGGGGGCCAAACCAGTTTACATTTATTTCCTGAAATCACCCCAAAATCTGCCTGTCTTACTGAGTCCCAGCCGGTGGCAGAGACGTCACACATAGTCAATGTTTTCTGCCCATGAGCTTAGACTTTACTGTCCCTTTAACACGGAACAGCCTCAAGTAATATTACAACTTCCTATCCACTTACACTCAAAATGACAGCGCAAGAGAAACCTTTCCGGTGAACCCGCTGTTTGTATAGAGAATACAAATTAAAAACGAGGCTTTTAATAAATGTGATAAGAGCGAAGCGCCGAGGACCTGTAATGCTCACCAGATTCTGCATCAAACCCGGGCTTTGCGCTGAACATTTCCAGAGGGGAGACTTCAGGGTTGGGCTCAGTGAAGTGCAAATGACAACTGAGGACATTTTCTGGATGAAGTTCATCAATGGCTGCTATCTGCACCGAGGAACATTCACCTAAAAAAAGACAATTTTTTATTTTCATTAAAGAAAACATATGATGACCCTGTCACTATGGTGCTGCTCATAACCGCCACATACAAAAGCGGCTAAAAAAGGTCAAAGGCACAATAAATATGATTTTATTCCTCTTCCTTAGGCTACTTAGTTGCTTAAACGTCTTCACAACTAACCCTTATTGCCCACATCTGTAAGTTGCCCTGCAGGTTCACATTGTAAATTTCTAAAAGGAAGGAGGGTGGGTAGAGAAACTGGCCCAGCCTATGGAACCCGGGACTAAAAGAGTTCTAAGAAATATTGGACCTCATATTTGGTACGAAGTAGAAACAGGACACAGCCCGGATGTGACGAGGTCCGGCCTCGTTCCTCTACTAAGCCACTTAAGCTCAGACATCTTCTGCATTACCCAAAAATCTGAACGCTGCAGGAAAAACGCTCCCGGGCAGGACGGAGCTGCATTCAGGTCACAACAATCCACCCAAAGACTTGTGCTGAGCCAGCGGGCGCACGTCTGCTCCGTTTACACATCGGTTGCTTTTACCTTTCAGGTTCCTCTTCTTCTCACCAATTTCCACAAGAAGTCTGTGTGTTTTTGCAACTTGCAAATTGATTTTTTCTCCAACTTCTTGCATGGTTCTAATTTTTTGTGGTGAACGAATTAATACCTGTAATAAATAATAAAACTAAGATTTATATTTAAAACAAAGGATTCTTTACGTATGCTGTCACTGTACAATTTCGCAATTGGACATTCCCTTCTGATAGGTGTTTCAGACTCAGCTCGGGCATTCATTACCTCCCGATAGGTCTTCAGGACTCCGGGGACTTCATAATAGACGGTCACAAATCCCACAGCTTTAGCCAAAGCGACTCCAGACTTGGGATCAATCTGAAGTACGGAACTGGAAGAAGAGGTCCAGGATCCGGCCAACCCTGGGTAAACAGAGCCTTGCGCATTACATAAAGTGTCCGCAGAGTTACGTGGCCTGCGTCAGATGTGTCTCCTACAAACACTGTAATGAAGCATATGGAGAACTCCACGCAAACAACAATTAGGGAAGGAAATTCAAAAGGATCTGAACACAGTAAATGTGGCCCACAGATCACGGACACTAAATGTGGCCCAGGACAATCTAGTGCCATTGTCTGCTGAGGTGACTTCACTCTTACCCTCCTGCGTGGTAATGGAGCAGGCAAAGCAGAATACATCTCCAACAGTTCCCTCCTTTACATTGGGAAATATTCTGTGCTCCACGGGCAGGGGCAGATAATCTGACAGCGCCGGGTTCTCTGTGTCCCAGACGTGGAATAAAGTGAGGCCAGCATTAATCGTGTGCACTGTGAACGTGTTATTAGTGGCTCCTCTTCCAACCTGCACAAAATCATCCCTGGAAGACAAAAATGTGTTAGGAGAACGACCGTTCTGAGCACGAGCAGCCGCGTTTGCACTCAGTAATATTAAAGGCAGTACCTGCAGCATCTATAATTTGGATCAAAAAGTGATATATTTCTGTGCATTACTTAAAGGTCCATCATTTGTGTTTGATACAAAGATATTCCGGTTTTTAGGGTTCAGGTCACCCCACTTTGGAAATGCACAGAGTGCAATGAACACAAACGATAAGAGGGAAGGACATTAAGTCGAGAACGCGCATACCTGTTGGTTGCCAAACTGAGCATTGAATTCTGTGCGTGGAACATGTCTCCAGCGCTGTCATGAAACTGAACCAAGAAACTCAACGTCATTCCCAGCGGTACGGCAATGAGACGCTCATTATTAACAGTCTGAAGGACAGGACTGCTCACAATTCGAATGTAAGAAACCGGGGCAACCTGTATGGAAAGAATGAAAAATTATCAATAACTCTTGTGTCCTGTTATAATATTAATTTAATACATACCCAAAGCCTCACTTCATGTAACACCAAGAAACTGTAAACCGGGGCTCAGCTCTGCAGCTACTATCACGCTATTAATGGACTGAACTAACAGAGCTGCACACGTATGTGGTCACGACAAGCTCCATTACATGTTACAGGTTTCTTGTCCCTGCCCCACATGTATGGGCCTGAAGCTAAGAGAGAGACGAATGCCCATGAGACAGGAAAGTTTAGTTTACGTCACATAAACGCTAACCCTGCCATGGAGACACATTCTGGATTCACCTTGACAGACACCAGAAGAGTTTGGTTGATCCCAAACACCTCCTGGGAAGTGATTTCGATGGTGGAGACTCCGGTCAGGGAGCCGCAAGTAAGGAGCCCTTTATCATCCACGTGCACCACTGCAGATTGGCTTGGGGCATTCACAAGGCGGTACGTCATGGCTGCTGTTCTGTCCCTGAAAACAGATGGAAACAGCCTATTAAAATGTGACAGGAATAAACCACGCTGGCCAACGCATGGAGGCAGAAGAGGCTTTTAGTTCATATCTGCACAAGGTCAGAAAGGGCCCAGGGTTATCCCTAACTCCATAAAGTGATTTTGGTTGCTGCTGACCCCAAAAAAACAAACAGAAAGCCATTACAGGGTATGTTGGACTCATGTTTCTGGTGCCTGACAAGCACATGTATGGTAAGCAGACATGTAATTAACATTGGAAGCACCATATACAGTAACTCTGTATGGAGGAACCCTGTTCGCATGTCCTCACCTGTTAGTCTGAAGCTTTAAGACTGAATAGGGAGACATAAGGATCTGTTCCACATCCACACTCGGGCTCAACAAATGAAGCTCTTCAAACACCTGAAGAAGAAGTAGTGATTATTGAGGTGCAGTCAGTAAAAACCGCAAACCACTCACATCCATAAACCCATCAATAGGGACTCGCTAGATCCAGCTAGACCCCAGCTGCTGATTCACTACCGACAGCGGGATGCAGACCCCAGCAGCTGCTGATTCACTACCGACAGCGGGATGCAGACCCCAGCAGCTGCTGATTCACTACCGACAGCGGGATGCAGACCCCAGCAGCTGCTGATTCACTACCGACAGCGGGATGCAGACCCCACACATCTGAGGTGTAAAATCACTGACGCTGTCTGCCAGTATAATCACCTGAATGGTTATCTCATCAGAGAGCTCCTCGGCATCACCATAAAACTGCTTCGCTGCCGGATCAGTGGCTCGGACCATAACCTTCAGTCCTGTCTTTCCTTTATCTTTAGCATAAAGATTCATTGCAAAGTTATAGTGCGCAGGAAGATCAACCGATATCTGCAGGAAACACCATAAAACCCCATAAAAATCCGTTTACACAAAACTAAGGCTGCATCAAAAGCTGTAAGAATATGCGAGAAAAACCTCATCGTGGCGGCTCCGGACATCTAGAAAATCCCTTTTTACAACCGTCCAGTGGAACGTGAACCCAGGCACAGCGTTGGCAAAAGCAAAGGCGGACTGCTCGGTAGTGACCCCCGTCACGTATACAGGCATCTGGAAGGACAAGGAGCGGGGTAACTGCGGAAGGGTAAGGACCGGAGGGGAACAAAGAGCCCAAAAACGGCACTGAAAATAGCGACAAATTTCGCTCCCACTGTCCTGCTATATAACGCACACAATATATATATATATATACTGTATGTGTGTGTGATGAGATATATATATCTACAGCAATATATATTTAAGGTACTCTATTATTCAAGCCTGTGACAAGCGTCGTGGCCCTAAACAGTTTAACTGTACCTTAGTTCCAGATTTCATTCGTGTTATGGGTGCGTGTATCCGGACTGCCCTGAGCCGCACCACTTCCACCTCCACTTCATCCTGAAAAAAAGAGCCAGAGATAAAATAATGATAGTCAGCGGCTGAATAAACCTTTGAAAATGAAGGAGACGCCAGACAGTGCTCCGTGCCCCCGCCGCTAGCAGCGGAACCCCCTACCCAGTCACACATACTACTGTCAACATGTAAATAACATAGAATAATTCCACATCAAGCTGCTTTCTAATATGAGGAAAAAACGCACCTTGGAGATCACAACGACTTTTCCTGATTCTGCATCGGCCGCTTGGACGACGCCAGTCACCGAGCTGTTCCCTACAGACAGCCCTTTCACAAAGCCGTTACCGTCTACCGACGACACGCTCTCGTTGGCCACGGAGAATATTATATTGGACTGAGGCTGTGGTCCACCCTCCGAGGTTATCTGCAAAATATCAAGTCGTAGATAAAATCCTCTCCCAACGCGGACTCGTCGTTCCCGCAGCTATGCCTCAGACTCCCCCGTGCCCTGGCTGTATTAAGGGGGAGATGAGCGGGACCCTCGGTGTCTTTTTCTCTCTCTCTCTCTTTCAAGCGTGTAGAATTTGTCTAGAAAGTGGGGGGGGGGGCAGCACATCTAATGGCTAGGGAAAGCCACAGAAATCAAATTTATTTTCCATTAAGGCCCAAACCTGGTTTCTACAAACTGCAAAATATCCTTAAAACCAGAATCTGAAAAAACACATTCTACCAATTATAAAATATTCACCTGCATCACCGCGCCAATAATGAGTGTGATTTTCCTCGGTAAGAGGCGAAACGGAGGAAATACCTAGAAATAAGGAAGAAAACAGATAAAAAACAACACCACAGAATTGGCTCGTTGGAAAAGATTCCTGAAGCGTTTAGCTGCCGACGTTCACAAAGCTGGGACTGCGCCGGAGGCCGGCATACTTGATAACCCTCTGGTAGCCACGTGATCGGTTCAGTTGAAGCACGTAACTTTTTTCACAGAACTTGCGTCTCTGCTGCCATCTCAGCCATGACAAAAGGCTGTCTATTTACCTCTAGCGGCCGCGTCGGAGAGTCTATGGCGCTGCCGGCATTGTCTGTGGCAGTCGCCACGAGGCTCGTCTGTCCTATGGCTTCACCGTGAACGGCAAACACAGCGGTGTAACTGTCAACCTTCTCCTGGAGAGCCCTGCAGCAAAACATGCATTGTATACACTGCGGATGGTACTCTGATTTAACTATACATTATACAGGGGCCGGCTCGCTGATTTATCTATACATTATTCAGGGGGCCGGCTCACTGATTTACCTATACATAATACAGGGGGCCGGCTCACTGATTTAACTATACATTATACAGGGGGCCTGCTCACTGATTTAACTATACATTATACAGGGGCCAGCTCACTGATTTAGCTATACATTATACAGGGCATCAGAGTGAACGTTCAGTTCTCCTGCAAACTCGTTATTTAGAAAATAAATCCAAAGCACAGGAAGCGGTCTGTATCTAAAGAAAAATATTTCGCAATGAGCGTTAAAAGTGTGATATTCCTTAAAGATTTGTTTTTTTGAACCTGATAAATGCGTTTGTAAAAAAGACTCACTTAACGTTCACGTGTGAAGAGGATGATCTGAGCTCTAAATTCATGTATGGAAAGTACTGGGCAAGGAAAGGTTTCTTGGCGGAATCCAGGACCCTGACATAAGCTTTTACACTTTTTCCAAT
This sequence comes from Spea multiplicata, assembly GCA_009364415.1. Taxonomy (NCBI): domain Eukaryota; kingdom Metazoa; phylum Chordata; class Amphibia; order Anura; family Pelobatidae; genus Spea; species Spea multiplicata. The sequence continues at coordinate 40,447 of VKOC01003798.1, forward strand.
TTCTACCTAAAAAATATAAAACAGGGACATTGTTTCGGATCAGGGAACATCCCAAGCGCGGTCCCAATTGGGTGTCCTTATTATCCCCCGAATAGTTGTTCCACCCAGGAGCTCAACAACAAACCTTATCAACAACTCTGACTTCCACCTGAAGAATATCAGAAACCAGGACCCCGACTTCAGCTGGTGCCGGCAAGGCCAGACACAGGTCGTAGACCGAGATGCTTACAGCGCCAGCACGCAAAGGGTGAACCTGAAGAACAAGGAGAAAAATGAGGTTCTTCTTGAGCAAATCTGAAAAAAAACCTTCTGCAGGGAAATGAATTAAAGATTTAAAACCTACCTGGATACAATGTGGAACTAGGAGACTAAAGTCACTAATAGTGTTCTAGACAGGGGTGACTTAGTCCAGACCCGGCTCTGTGCTACTGGACAATGGGTAATATGTAAGGCTTTACACTCAATGCGATGGGGGGGGCTAACAGGGGGCAGGTGGGTGACAAACACGGAGGGGAATGGATGGAAAAACAAATGAGGCAACAGGTTAGTAGAGAAAATTCAGAGCAAAAAAACAAGAACCAGGGTACATAAGGTCTAAACGGGGTGCTGTAAGTTGGGCCTAGGGGTACCTCTACTGACTGTTTAATAGCAGCATCTCCCACGAGAGGGCCTTAGGCGGTAGGTGACAATCAGCTCGGGATAACCCAAACAGACAGACAGACAGACAGACAGTCTCTCTAGTGCACGGAGCTTCCGGGTGCCCTGACCGAGCGCACGTTCCTCCGAATCGCAGAAAGCTTCTGGCCTCTTTTTAACGAACACTCACCAGTACTGGGTTCATTGTTCTGAGGCAGGTACTGTGGCAGAGCACGCGAAACACAAAAAAAACAGTACCTACAGCTCCATCATTTTCTGTAGATGGGTTTGTGCGTTTACACATTACAGGGAAAACACGTTACATAGAGGTTACATTACATACAGACACACAACCCACCGGCAGATCGGCCCCCATCGGCCCGTCTAGTCGCCCGTTTCTCCTGCTGTAAAGACTCAAACCTTAATCAGTCGTAGATTCAGGAGCCGTATGTCTATCCCATGCATTTTAAATCCCCTCACTGTATTACACTCTACCACTTATGCTGGGGGGCTGTTCCACTTATCTACCACCCTTTTGGTAAAGTGAAACTTCCTTACATTACAGCTAAGCTATGATCCTGGAAACGCACAAAAAGCACAGAAAGAAAGACGTTTCACGTCGATTCCAACTTCCTAACAACATGAAGGCAGTAGAGGTGGATTAACTGATCCTAAGGTCTAAATACATAAAGAACTGTGAAACAGGAATACATTTAAAAAAAATGCAATAATTTGGAACTCACCACTACGGTGCCTTTCACTTCTTGAAATACAGTTTTTACGATACTAGGTGCGCTGCTGTTAATGAAAAAGAACCTGGATCCTTCAGCAATCGTGAATTCGGCCTTAAGTAAGAGAGAGATCATTAGGACAGCGAGAAAATGGCAGCGCGGGCATCGCCTCCTTCCATATCACGTCTGTATCTGGGAACATAGCGCTGCGGAGCTGACACTTCGTTTGTCCAGTTACCGCTCGTTAATTATTCTAAAGAGAAGCAGGCGATTTATACAAAAGATGGTGACCGTTTGCACCGCAGCCCTGAGCGCAGATCTCTTACCGAAACACGTGGATGGTTATAGATGGTGAGAGAACTCGGATTCACTTTCACATCCTCTACGAGAAGAAGCTCTAGACTAGCGGAGACGAGCGCGAACGTCCTGTGCTTCAAAACAAGATCACAAAATCCTATCACAATCAGCAAAACAACCAAAGCCATCCCGTTTGCTTGGGTTTCCCGCCATCGCATGGTGTCTATTAAAGAACATTAGTATGTAGAGGCATCTGTGCAGCCGTGTCCTGGAGGCCCCTGACACAGCGCTCCGGACACGCGGCTTCTTGAGCCGCGACGATCAGCCTTAACGAGCACATAATGAAAAGCGGGGGTCAGGAACGGGGAGGCACGTGTGGGTCCGGCCAACCGCTTTAGTACGAAACTAGCCCAAGAGATATATATTACAAATACATATAAAACATCATATTAGTAATGGCACGAGCCAGTAATATCTGCTGATAAGTTCATGGCGGGGTAACCGGCTCACGTACCGGCGAGGAGACTCCAGCTGCCTGCAGGTGACGCTCCTGGTATCGCTCAGCTCTGGAGGTAATGGTGGCTGCCCCGGAAATACGGTGAACGTAAACTGTATTCAGACCTGAAAGAGATGAAGAATAAAGAAAATTCAGCCATAATTGTGTTCCCCGTTCCATTTCTGTGAATCATCTTGGCCTGCGGTGATGGTTTCATTGGGTTTGGGCGGCTGCTGTCGCATGATACCCCCGCGGGGGGTAATATACCGTGCAGTTTCATCTGACCCGCGCCGTCTTCTTCCTGAACCAGTTTCATGGGTTTTGCGGAATCGAAGCTTGCCAGCATGCCTTTGGAGGATTCCCAGCCGATACTCAGTGAGCTGAAATTATCAAACTTTCGGCCCTGGGGGTCATACGCCGCCAACTGTAACAGCTGATTCTGGTAATTAGAGACCGGAATCTGAAAGAAAGTGAGATTCTAATGAATATTAAACACGGCACTTGGTGGCCGGCAGATTATAGAAGGAATAAAAAAAATAAAAACATTCTTTCTCCCACCATCTGCCCAATCAGACATCATAAAGAGATAAACACGTGTAGAACACGCTTCCACAAAAACATATGTCCCTCTAACAGACCCCAACATTCCCCCCATGACAGAGCTGTGGTGTATGGGGTCTCATCCTCCTCTGAATACCTGTAGCTATACGATGTTCTATAAGTTCCAAAGACATACAACCCATCTGCAGAAAACAGATTCATCCTTATTTCAGCGAGGAGACGCTGGACGTACCACTTGCTTGTTTTGTTGCATCAGAGGACACGTGAAGTCCGCGTGTGCGAGTTTATACACCGGGGTGAGGGTAAATCTTGCTGGAGATGCACAGATAAGCTTCACAGAGACCAGCTCCTCGGCTGGGAAAGGGTTACTTTCTGTCGGATGATTTCCAATTCTTAAAGAAATGATCTAAAGAAAAGAAAGCGTCTGCGTTACTCACGCCGGGAGCCGCGGGGATGAATCCATTGCCTATCCAGACATTATACCCACGAGACCAGCAGATAGAGAGACGGAAATACTACGTGTCAATAGATGTCTTTCAAACGGGTAACAATGTATAAATCATGTACTTTTACTTTATACTTTTTCATCATTCTGGAACTCTGCAGAGATTCACCCATCACAGAAAACACATGCAATGGCAGGGGAGCTGACGATCCTCGCGCATGCTTTACAGATTATCTGCGTGTTTGGCCTCACCTCCTCGGCCAGGTCGGTGCATACGGTTCGCAGCCAGTGCTGAGAGTGACTGCGGGACATGGCCGACTCCTGTATGGACAGCGACGCCATCTCCGGCTTCTCGGCAGACGCACTCCTGAAAAACCTTTGTGGCTCGAGCACCCAGGGGTTTGGGCCGCCTTCAAATATCATATCTTTAGATGAGCCCAAAGTGACTAAAGCCACAGACAACGGGTCCACTGCCTAAGATGGTGAGTAAATACATCAATTAATACCGTGCGGCGGCATCGATTCCATGCAATCAGAAAAGTGCGATAAGTGAGCTGGAATCCCCCGTCCTCAGTATTTGGCTCTCTATCGCCGTTACTGCTCATACGGATCTCCCAACGTCTGCATATTATTATTATTATTATTATTATTACGCTCGTATTTATCATATTCGCTGCCACCCCCACTGCAGTAACAATGACCGATAATGAGTTGAAAGTTGCGAGCTCTTACCTTTAGCGGGAGATATGCAGCCACAACAATTTTGGCTTTGAGGTGGACGAGACCGTGGGTATAACTCACGTATGCAGTCGTAAAACCCGGAGCTTCTGCCTGCACCGTAATCCCGCTGCAGTAATCGCTCCCAGGCGGGAGTCTTCCTGCAAATATGGAAAAGAAACCAATCTCAGTGCAATTTACTGGGGAATTAAGAGATTTCCTCATCGTGTCTCCAAATGGAGAAGAATAATCAAGAAGCAGCTGCCACGTTCAATAGGCACGCTTAACGTACTACTACATTTCCAGGTAAACTTCACATATTTTGTGAGCCTTAAAAAAGGGGGACCATTAAAACAAGAAGAGATTTAAACCTGAAAGCACAAAATCCACTGTCTACCGGCATCTTCTGAAACTCACCGGGAATTACTTTATAAATACCAGCAGTTTCCATTTCTACAGACAAATCAAAGTGTGAGCAATCGCTTAGCGCCACCATTTCGCCATCCTCGCCACCTATAAGGCCAAATATTTTTAGCGGCAGCTCCAGTCTGTTTCCGACACGCGCCTCCACGCGGCAAGAGAGAAATTCCATGCCATTGGGCTCGATAACAAACACCTAAAGATAAAGGGAGAGAAAATACCCGTGAACACCGCCCCCTGCTGGAGCATCCCGGAAAGCATGCAGACTCGCAGCGCCGGCTCCTGGGACAAGCAGCGCATTATCGCACCTTCATCTCTCCAAAATGCAGCGGGTTCTGGACATCACGGGCGCGCAGGACACTGACTCCGATATCATGGCCAGTGGTCATCTGTCCTCTCACATTAACTGTAGCCACTTCGTTGTTTGACGATGACCATGTAAAGTTTCCACTCCCACCCTGTGTCTAGATAAAATAAATGATATGTTTATAGATGTTATAGAAACATAACTCGAGTGCAATAAAGCTACGCAGAGGCCCAGAGACACAGACAAGTGCCCCGTAAAAATAATAATGGCATCTGAGGTAAGTGCCCTTCGGAATATTTGCTTGATCTCTGCCATTCCACATAATACAGAAAGTGCACCTGGCCTCTTCTTCCCGGTACTGGGAGACCTCAGGCGCTCATTGGCCTGGTGGTACTGGGAGACCTCAGGCGCTCATTGGCCTGGTGGTACTGGG
>VKOC01003799.1:0-14443 GCA_009364415.1 Spea multiplicata
GGGCATGGGCAGTGGATCCCAAATTTCACCATTGAAAAATGCGCATGCCCCAAATGTGGCCCTTTGCCCCCAAACAGCCAGGCAAAATCATTCATGTGAGGTATCGCTGTACTCAGGAGATGTTGCTGAACACATATTGGGGTGTTTTGTGATAGTGACATAAACGAGAACATTTTAATTCATACCTGAAGTAAAATGTGTGTGGACAAAACAAATGCAAAAAAATGACTACCACAAAGTTTGACAAAGACTGGTGGTAGATATGGTGCATGGAAAGAGTTAAAATACTAGCATTTGGAATACCCTGGGCTGTCTAGTTTTCAAAAATATATGACTTGATGGGGTAAATTGCATTGGCCGGGTTCAAAGATACCCGAAATGGCACATGGGGGGAAGAATTACCAGATTTGGAAAAAATGGCTTTGAAATAGCAAAACGCTACCTGTACTTATTGCCCCATAATGGGTAGAAAAAAGCAAAAAAACATAAAAACATTGGGTATTTCTAAACTCAGGACAAATAGTAGAATCTATTTAGCAGGTTTTTTCATTACCTTTTATAGATGAGTAAAAGATTTTTCAACTAAAAGTTAGAAACAGTCATTTTTTTCAAAATTTTTCACCATATTTTATAATTTTTTTAATAGTAAATAATATGATACAATCAAAACAATGTCATCTAAAGAAAGCCCTTCTTGTCCTGAAAAAAACAATATCTAATGTGTGTGGGTTCAGTAAACGGGAAAGAAGAAAATTACAGCTAAACGCGAGCAGCGCAGAAATGTTAAAAAGGCCATTGTCACCAGGGGAACAAACAGTAAAATCAGCCTTTGTCACGAAGGGGTTAAAGGTATAATCCCATCAACCACCAGACAGCCTGGTGCCACCATACAGTTATATGGCCAGCAATGCCCACCTGACAAAGAGTCTCTCAGGGCGATCCCAAGGGAGTGGTATCAATCCCGGGGTACCAATGGAGAGCTCCGGGTCCGAAGATGTTATGATCAAAAAAGAGTTGTGATTCGACATCGGGAGCTACAGTGTCGGAAACATCCCGGGAACAGTCCGCGCAGTAGCCGGGCCAGAGTTCCATTGCCGCGGCTGGGTAAACCCAGTCCTAAAGATTTGTAATAAAAACAAGGTTTCCGAACAAGCTCCCACTCTGTAACCACAACCGAGTGTTGCCCATCACATGTTTAATGTACCCTCAAAGGAGTGACGTGGTGGGGCAAAGGGCGTCCATAGCGACGCTGTTCCATTTGTCGGCGGTTCCTGGTAGTTCCATGAATTTGCGGCTAGGTCCCGTTCAGGCACATCAAAAGTTTCCTGACTTATAGAGCCTCCATAGCTGACTAGTCCATGGGAGTCTGGTTCCAGCAGACCAGACGGGGTTTCTTGGTCACCCTGTGTTCCCAATGAGCACAGGGTTACTTAGACATAAGAAGCGACTGGACAGGCAGATAAGGAGTCTCCCCAGAAATCCAATGGTGCCCCCTCCCCAACTGAAACATACCCCCATGAGTCCTCTGCTTTTAAGGGTTAACGTGACAGCATCTTCAATCCTTAAATCGATAAAAAACATTCATTTAAACTTAAACTAAAGGTTAAGCAATGCATCAAAAAATGGCATCCAAGCAATATCCACTTTCTATAATGAATAACATCATTATATTTTTCCAAAGCAGCAGCATTAACTACATTAAATTTCTGTATATTACTTAATATGTTTTTATTCTTTATTTCAGCACATGTGCAGGAGGAATATGGCATTGTTCTGAAGGCAGATGTCCCGGAATTTGTAAAGTGGAGGAAGGATTACTCATAACAACATATGACGGCAAAACATTTAGTTTAAACGGGAACTGCAATTACGTTGTGTCCCACGTATGTATCCTGTTAAGATATCATAGTATATCAAATTTGTACAGCTTACATAACAAGTTATGTTGGTGTTAAAAAAACATTTGGGACACTATTATATTTTCTTCTAATTACACTGTAATTGAATAGATATTGCATTTAATATTGCAACACTGTAAGCAGTTTTTGTACTTCTACAAGGCTTTTATGTCTAGGAGAGAATCTTCGTGTTCATCTTTGTTTTTGCATTGCTCCCGCCATTTCTTGAAAGAGGAGGAGGGAGATTGATCATACATACCTAGTCAGACACTAACACACATTCCCATACAAACACATACACAGCGCTCACTTACCCTGTGAAGCATCAACCTGTCTTTGATGCAGCTCACCTTGCAAGCTGCCGTGTTACCCCTGTGGGGTCAGGCAATGCAACATTGTGTGTCCCTGATCTTTCCTGGAAGTTAGGGTCATAAACAGGTAAGTCCAGCTTTCACAACTTACCCCTTTATCCCTACTCCTGGAGCATGCCTCTGTCTATGCTGGGGGGGATGGGCAATTGTTGAACACTAGCATGTATCATAAACCGGCGCTGGCAGAATTGCAAGGGAGCGGTGAGACTAAAGGCCTGAAAAGACCAGGTGCTCCTTTTACTTAGGGCGGCTTAGAGCGAGATGCCACCCTATTCCTCCAGCGGATCTACACAGATAACCTTATATAGATTTGCCTTCTAGGCTGACGCTTACCTTGCCTATAGGTAGCGTCAACCATGCCTGCAGGGATAAACATTTGCAATGATTAAAATCAGTATCTACCTTATGTTGAATCAGTTTTAGATCATAGAGTTGTCACAATGGTCCCTACCGTTTTATTTAAAATTTGTATTAAAACAACCTGTAAGTCAGGGGTGGACTGTCACAGCGGCCAAGGGGGAAATTGACGATTCTTCAAACAGGACTGACTTGGATTTGCCCTGGCCAGGTTATATGTAAAAGATTTTTAAAATACACCCACACACTATATATTTTTATTATAATTGAGACTTCATGTAAATGTATGCATTTTTAACAGGGCGATGATTGGATCATTTCTGCTGAGATAAATCAGACTCTCAATGCTCAATCAAAAACCTCCTTAAACAGCATAACTCTTGTTCTAAATCTGGTAAGTAATACCACTAACAAATGAAAAATTGAATGAGAATGGGTAGAATGAACATAGTATTATCCCTATCCTATATTATCCCTAAGTGGCTCTATTTATTAATCCAGCTTCCCATAAATTAGGCTATTTCAAAAAAAATTGAGAATTTTATATGGGCAGACAAGAAACCACGTATATCAAGGAATATCGTGTTTGCTAATAAGTATAAGGGTGGCTTAAATGTGCCTTACCTAGGTAGATATGCTCAGACTAGTATGTTATCTCATATTATAAAGCTACAGTATACTCAAAGTAAGAAGGAAGATTGGTACTATATAGAACAAGAACGCATTGTACTTCTAACCTAGAATATATGTTGTGGATGCACCATAATAAATTGGAAACATTAAAAAATGGGTGGCCTATCTCTATTAAAAGCTGTATAGAGTTTTGGATAGCATTTAAGAAACAGGTTAAAATGAATGATATAATATTAACATCAGCCCTCCTAGGAATCCTACAGAAGAATATATCCCAATTAAGCCTTTGTCACTGGGATAATTATACTAATTGTAGCATAGCAGATATGATCCTGAAAGGGAAAACACAATCTCTTAATCAGCTCTCAGGAGAATTTAAATTTAAACCTTATAAACATTAATATTCCTCCGTCTCTGGAAATTGCATTAATGCATTAATGCATTAATGCATCTTACTACCATTTCCCCTTACAAGAGAGCATTGGTTATACAATGCCTATTAGCTATGAAAATAGCCATAGCTCAATTCAATTCTGTAAGATGAAAGAAACATATATATATATATATATATATATATATATATATATATATATATATATATATATGAAACCATGTTTCGGCTTTAGCTTTGTGGATAAAAGTGATGTTCTATATATTAATTTTCTAAGGTCAACATATACATTGTTTGTTGTATTTGTTACATTGTAATGAATTTTGGGTATCTAATAAATTCTTTAAAAAATTGAATGAGAAATCATCCTATAATCATCTTATTTGAAGAATATAATTTAATTAGACAAAATACCTTGGTGAAAGTTAAATAGTAGGGTTTGACATCTTGCATTCAGATTTATATATTATTTGATAGTTACAGTTTTCCTCTCTGACATGTTTGTTTATGCTCTAAATAACAGATAATGGAAGGCAAAAATTTAGTTAAAACAATAAAAAACTGAGTTGTAAACAAGAAAAACATGTAACAATTAATTTAAAAGTATACATTCTAAATCAAGACTGTTTCATGTAGACAACTAAATGTAAGAGTGTGCACAGAAATATAATACCAAAAGTATCAAGCTGCTAAAGATGCTAAATTGATACTAAATGTGATTGATAGATTAAAAAAATTAAATGAGCATGAATAAAAATAGTTCTACCTTATTGTAAAATATCCATAATCGTAAAAAAAGGTGTGCAATAAAGCAGTGTTGAACAAGTCAAATGTCATAAAGTGGTGGAACAAAAATAAAAAATGCAAATACAGTCACTGCCTGACACGTTACACCTTTATCAGGGTAAAGTGTTGGCACAATCATATATTGAGTTAGTTATCTAAATAACTAATAAATTAGTTGTCTAAATGTAACAATTCTATTTTAGGAATCCTTATCTTTTTAAATTGATTAACTTAAAGTTAAGTTTTAACCTTGCTTAATAATCACCATAATCGCCACATGTTTGTTGTATTTTGAGTGGTATTCCCATGTTAGTAGTAATTAGTAATTCAAATGTAATGTTAACAAACTTTTAAACATTGACCCAGGTTAAAGTTAAAGGATAATAACACGTGACAGTGGTTCATGAAAATCAATCACACACACAAACTCTATGTCTGAAAAGTTGGTAAAACCTATAAATAATTGCATATTGTCAAGAGATGCATGGTTTGTCAAATTCTGTCCCGCCAAAGGATTCCACAGCATTTAGTAACAACTATGGACATATATGTAAAATGTACTCTTTACCTGTTTGGCATCCTGTGCCAATTTTTCCAATCACATGCCATGTATGTGGATGGCACTGAAAGGGTTAGTTTTTACATTTTAACATTGTTATTTTCAGCATTGATATTGATTTAACTAATATTGTAAAACTGTATAAAACAGTTAACTAAGTAATAAACTATGATTACACCCAAATAAACAAATCTCTTACTTTACAGTATTAAAGCGAGATAGTAAAATACACATAGGATACATATGGACCGACACACACATATAATACGAAATATCAAAAATTTGCCAAAGTTTAACCATTTTAACTGTGTTTTCCTTTCTTGTTATCATAGGGACGTGAAGAAAGCAAATTTACCTTTAAAAGCGATGGACACATTTTAAATGACAACATGAAAAACCCAAATTATTATGAGTCAGGTAAGAAGAACCATGTGTAATAGACCAATTTTCAGAACTCGTACAAACTTTATGTTTAACAAAATAACAATATTGGAAACGTGTCTTTCAGATCAAATACAGATTTTAAGATTTTCAGAATATATTGTTATAAAGACATATTTTGGACTGAACATTGTTATTCAAACTGGTCTTGTGATGCAAGTATATATCTATCTTTTAACACCTGGCTTTGAAAACACAAAGGGTAAGTTAAAAAGAATTAATTCCTAAGTGTTAAACAACTCATTAAGTGTTAAAGTCTGAATTTCCAGACACCTTCTTCACTCTTCACTAATCCTGAAATCACTTTTATACAAATGGTATTTTATCTAAATTAATTTCTGCAGCAAACTTGCAATGGAGTTGATTTAATGCTCCCACATAAATTTAGAACTTTAGAACATATAGGAAATATAGAACATTGATTCTGTATCCAAATGTACAGAGCAATTCAATGCTGCTGACTACATGTACAACACTCAAGGTTCTCAGCTAAAAATAACATAATCACCACATCGTGCTCTCTGAGCAGGGCCTGCGCCACCTATAGGCAAAGTAGGCGCTTGCGGCCATGGTCATTCAGGTCTTGGCTCACGGTAACTATGGGGAGGAGTGGGAGCGAGTCAGCCACTATAAGTGGGTGTGACAAAATGGGAGGGGCCTGTGAGGGTGGAGCCATGGCGGCAAAATCCCTGCACCAGCCCTGTCTCTGAGCAAAACCACTTAACCCCCAATGAGATGAAAGGAAAGATACACAAACCTTGACATAACATTATAGAAGTTCCCAGACTTATTTTGGGTACTCTGCCGACTCAATAAAAATGTATAGAGTGCCAATTATTGAGGTGGCAGAGTTTGAAGAATAAGTGTAGAAACTCAAAAATGTCCCTCTCATAAGTTATTATTGACTCATTCTGGGAACTCTCTCAGTTCAATAATTGACCTCTTGTACGTTATTGTTGAGCTAGCAGAGTTTACACAATAAGCCTGAGAAAGCAGCCAACATAGATGAAAAACTGTGTCTCTTTAGATGTTAATTGAAGTCTATTAGACACAAAACTTGAAACAGAGTATCAGCATTGATAGGGTTAAATGTCCTTGCTGCAGTTTTCTTTTTGTTTGACTGCACAATGTGTAGTATATTTTATTGTTTCCTGTACAGTGTCTACTTTACAGTGTCGAGTTTAGACAGGTCTAGTAGAGGTTAGATTTGTTGGTCTGACATGTATGTTTAAAATTGTAATACTCGTACAAAGTGGGCACCTCATTAAATAGCTTTCAAGGACGGATTTATTATGGGTTGATGTAGACACAGACCAAGCAATGAAAGATGTCATAGTTAATGTAGTTTACTGGATTTATAAAATATGAGTTACATTTTTGCTCAAGATTATCTTATGTGGTATATGGTATTGTGAATAATATAATGCTCTTCTGTTGTCAAAATATTGTTATAATATATAAAGCTTTTTTTTTTTCTTTCAAAGGACTCTGCGGCTCATACAATTTCAAAGCAGATGATGATTTTATGTCTAATCAAAATATACTGGAGTCTGTTCCAGATGCTTTTGCACATTCATGGAAACTATCAACTTGTCCTGATCCAAGTCCTCCAACTTGTGTTAATTTGGATAAAGGTATTATTATTATATCCAGTGCCAGCCCGACAATGGAGCCAAGTGGGGCAACTGCACCAGGCGGCACTTTTGAAGCCCTTCTCATTCAATTTTTTTTGAAGCCCTTTTTTAAAAAAAATTTTAAAGCCGAGAAGGGGCTCTAGCTCGGTCTTGGTGCCGGCTTATAATGTAGAGCGCCAGAAGATGACGTAATTTCCGGTGCTCAGCATTACAAGCCGGCACCGAGACCGAGCAGGGAGACTCACCGCAGGACTGCTGAAAGGTAAGTATGGGGGGAAGAAAGGTAGATAATGGGGAGGCGGCAGGGAGAGGAAGGGTAGATAATGGGGAGGCGGCAGGGAGAGGAAGGGTAGATAATGGGGGGGGATTTTAAATTTCGCCCCAGGCGGCATTTTGTCTTGGGCCGGTCCTGATTATATCATATTACATAGGGCTGTACAATGGGCAGATAAGATATTACAAGTAGTATATAACATAACAATTTGACATACAGAAACAATTGGTTAGGATATTACAATCCAGACAGAGTTAGGGTGTATTATGGAGATGAGTGATGAGATGTGCATAGGGGAAGCCCTGTGAAGAGCTTTGAAAGTAGGAGTCAGGGTTTTGAAATGAATCCTGAAGCACACAGACAGCCAGTGAAGAGATTGACAGAGAGGAGAGATGAGTTAGTAAAGCGATGAGAGAGAAAGATAAATCTGGCAGCAGATTATGGTGAAATATAACAGAATGTCATGTTTAATTCAGCTGAACTGCAATATTTTGCCATCCTCAGTTGAATCTCTGTTTTAGAGAGCTCATTGTTTACGCACTGGAGAAATTATGTAGAGGGTGCCTTTATTGTATGTATGTACAGTTTACAGATTTACAGTTTACAGTATAATAATATTGGAGGTAAAATTATATTCTTGTAAATGTACACCTGCATTGTGAATGCATAATATTTATTGGAATAAGTAATTTGCTTTCATTAATTTCTTTGCATGAAAAACTTCCATTACAGAAATATTTGCAGATCAGCACTGCTCTCAAGTCAAAGATCCTAATGGACCATTTGCTAGCTGTCATTTTGCTGTGGACTACAGACCCTTCGTTGAGGTTTGTTACATTAATATAAAAAAAAACATGTTTTTTTCCATGTTCTGATTTTGTAAAATGTACTTTGTCACATCAGTTCAATAGTTAATATGGGATATGTTTGTTTCCTATCTTCAACTTCTGTTACTCTGCAGTATTATGTGTTCAATCTCTAAAAGGAAATTCTCTTGGGGAATGATAATCTTTGGTCTAACAGCACTTGGTTAAAAGTAAATGATACAGAGCCCAGTTATGCAAGCAAGGCTGCCATAAGTGGCTAACTAACAATGCAAGCATTTAAAGGTCAAGTCTATGTCTTTCTTCACCTGAAATCTCCAAACGTTACCGGTAGTGCCTGATTTGAACATTGAAGGAAACAACCAGGGAATATTTTCTGGATATTCTATTATAAGAACTGGCAGCTAAGTGAAAATTGTTGATATCATATTTTGGCGCTCGGCATGACATGCCGGCACCGTGCCGGAGTTAGAGGCCTCGCGAAAGAGACTGAGGGGTGCCAAGCGTTTGCTAGGCGCCCCCCTCTCTCCTCCTCTCCCACTGCCAGGGATCCGGAACATGTAGTCACCCTAGCCCGTGGGACCCCCCTGACGAGCGGCACCCGGGGATGACCGCCGCCGCTAGGTATGCTACTGACCTGTGTTCAACGCAAGAAGTTATCTAAAATTTTTTTGTTTTCCCAACAAGGAACTTAATCTTCAAGTTTTGCCATGTTTCAGTCAATTATCTTAATTAAATATTCGTTTCACATCAATATCTCCGGCGTTTTTATTCTGCTGTCGCACTTACTCCAACTTAGTTCTAACATGCTCACCCACAGATAAATCTCCTTAAAATATATATATAGGACCTAAAGAACTAGCCTTATGAAGACCTCTTTTAGTTATATAAAGCTTTATACCCCCCCCTAACCACGCCATGAACGTTTTTTTTTTTATGTCATAAGTGGATATTACAGAACTTTGAAACTTATATAAAAGTATAAGCTGTAAATATAGGTGACTGGAATCAGTCCCAAATAAGAAAATTTGAATTTTTGTATTCCATACTTATCTCTGTATGTAATCCCCTTACGTGTCAAGTCTAAATGTTTGTATATTTTTGTATTTTTATAAATAAAATAAAAAAAAAGAACTAGCCTCGGTGTTTGTTAATTAATTAGACAAGAAAAGAAAATTGACTAGTAAGTGATTCAACAATCACAAACCAGACCAAGGGTCTTCAGGATAGGATTCTGATTTAGGATTAATGTTAACATGTGTTCTCACTTCACTACATTTGCACAGTTCACATGATTTATCTTACTTGATCCTAAATATAGCATTCAGGAATAGTTTTTAACCATTGACTTGAGTACTCGAGTGTGTCTAGCGAACTTCCTAAACATATCCTTACATTTCTCCCTCTTTGTTTTGCTTACCAGGTCATTTTAAAGTGTTATGTTAGAAGTTACATGAGTATAGCTAGATAAAAATACTGAGAACACCCTGTCCTGTGCTCATGATTACCATCATATTTAGTTATTTGGGAAATAATATAGCTGTTTTTGCTGACAGTTTTGTTTTTTCTTAGTGTAGAGTAAACTGTATCTCACCTGCTGTAATCCTCTTTTTCTTGGCTATCTTCAATGGTGACCCTACATGCATTGTGGAGTCTATTAAAAGTTTCTCTATAATTAGAAAAATGTGTGATTAAATAAGCAAAGTATAATTGCATTAGGATATTAAGCATTGATTGTTGCTATTTTTTATGATTATATTATCTTGTTTAACATTGCAGAGATGTGTATTGTCAACATGCATGAGTGATGATATTATCATTGGCTTATGCACCGCATTGGGCAATTATGCTATGGCTTGTGCAGAAAGTGGAGTTATCTTGTCTAACTGGAGAAGTGAAATGTGCAGTGAGTATCTTGTTTATGATTACATATATATAGATGATGTCTATTGACTGATAAAACAATCAAGGAACATAAGCTCATACATTATGTTTTAAAGGTTAAAGCTATCTTTCATAGGAAAATTACCCGTTCAAAATCAAGCAGAATCATTTTTAGGAGAACAGAAAACACTTTCATATTTTTAATAAGATAAGTTAACTTATTTACTTGGAACAGAAAAACACAATTGCAGATAATATATGGTTTACCTAATACTCAGAGTACTTTAATATGCATTATTCTTTAGAGGGGGATGTGGGACTTTAGACTTTCTTTTTAGATTAAATCTGAAATCTTGTTTTGTGTTTTCTAACAGGGAAAGAATGCAAAAACAACCAGGTCCTCCGGTATAATTATGTTTCCTGTTACAGTACCTGCCAATCAGTTTCATCAGCCAAAAAAGATTGTAAGGGACAAGATCTTTTAGTTGAAGCATGTGGTTGCCCAGATGGGTTGTATTTGAATTCCCTGGAATTTTGTGTCCCTAAAGTGGACTGTGATTGTCATCTGGGATATGACATACTGGAAGCGCATGCATTAATTGAAATTGACGGCAATTCATGGTAAGGTTTTTTATTTCAATGTTAGCTTGGAATTAAACATTTTGAAGAGTTTGGGGTTTTTTCCCTGTGTATCACTTTAAAAGTCTATTACAGGGATCTCCAAACTCGGCCCTCCAGCTGTTGCAGGACTACATCTCCCATACTCCTCAGCCAGCCCCTTAGCTGAAGGAGCATTATGGGAGATGTAGTCCTGCAGCAGCTGGAGGGCCGAGTTTGGAGATCCCTGGTCTATTACAATGTTGTTTCACCCAAGCACTTTTGTTTCTTCCTATAACGTAAACATACTGTGTAACAGCATGGCCACATGCAGATGAGCACCTTAGGGTGAAACTAATCATGTAGTAATTGCCTGTCCAGAAACCTTTTCTTATAAAAGGTACCAAAAACACAACAAGATTGCAATAAATATGTATTGGTTATTTTCTGTGAACATCATAATATGTTCATTTAATGTTTAAAAATTGAAAATATAGATGTTAAAAGGTAACAGATGCATTTTAAGACAGTAAGCACAAAGATCATAAAAATGTACCGGTATTTGCTTTTTTTCCAGTTAAAAAAAATGCTGTCAGGTTTCTATGAATTTTGCCAATTATTTTCAGGTTCTACACAGAAATATAATTTTATTTACCAGTGAGTGAAAACCTCACCTCCTAACACGTGCTTCAAGGGCATAGCATAGTATTGTATTATATGTCTTTATAATATCCACTCTTTAGATGGTGATTTGTTCATAGTTAACTATGTATGAATAGCTTACAAGATCTATTATGCAAATTAAAAGAGAGAATGATGTTGTGCATATCAAAATGAAATTATTGTCAGAAATTATGATACACAATGTGTTTATTCACTAAAGACTGAGTTTGCAGGGATGTTGCAGTTTCAAACCACCATTTTCTAAGTGCTCTAAAAAGGATCAACCCTAAAATGTTTCTCTGGTGACAGATGGCAGATAAGGAATATTCAGACCATCTAGTCTGTCCATTTTTTTCTGATATAATGCCTCAGATCTTAATCAGTCCTTAGTATTATCTTAGATTCATAAAGCTTTATTCATATGGCATTTTTAAATTCTCTCAATGTGTTAGCCCATTTCACTTATGATGGGAGTCTGTACCATGTATCTACTACCCTTCATTATTCAGTCTACATAATCAAGTTCCAACCAAGCCCGTATTCTCATGAGAAGCTCCCCAGAATTTACTCTTTATAATTCATAGAAAGTTGGTCAGTGGAACTTGCAACTCTCCAGCAAACTCACCTACTATGTTGAATAAAACTCAGTTTTAATATAGGACATCTACTCAATATTGCCAGGGAGGTCTTACAGGGTTTTCTTTTGTTTCTCAGCAATTGTTCAGAAGGAAGAATAATTTGTGTAACTGAAGGAGATGAAGAGCCAGGTATGTTTACTTGCACTGATTGTAGAACAATGAATATGTTTTGGATTAGTGAACTAAACCAAAGAAAAAAGTATATGTCAAGGGATATAAAATATAACATTTTTACAAGTGCATCCTACATGCAATAACTAAGAATGAAGATTTGACATAATCATATTCATAAGCATAATTTTGCACTTCTTCACCCTGGATTCCAAGGGTCGAAGGAGTAGTTCCATTTAGTTCTTCGATAAGTACACTCACATAGCCGTAGATATTTATTAGTTTTACTTACACTCACTAATTTTAATTTAACAAAAACTGTTTGACATTGGTATCTTTCTATTCTCACTTCTTCAATAGCCTATATCCTTTCAAGGATCAACAATTTGAAAATATTATCATATTCATTACCACATGCCAATGATCTTAGATTCTTTTCCTATCCCAGGTGTCTCTTCCTATATCCCTCCTCCTTTTACCATACCCCTCATGGTACCCTGCCTTGTATTCACAGCGACCTAATTAAAGGCAATATGTTAAGTTGATCTCCCCGATAATATGTTCCCAAGACCTAGAGGAGAATTAAATATCTTTTCACTCTCCAAGAAACTTCCCGTCCTATCCCAGTCCATACTAGCCTTCTGAATTTTCAGGGACATCATTTGCTTAAGGGGTGGCCAGGGAATAAAGTCAAACAGTGCAGCAGAGAGATGTTGGTCATCTTTGTGCAAGGTTTATTCTGTTTTTGTTTGACATAATTTGCTAAGCCCACCCTTATCGCAAATTTATCCATTCCAATTATATCCATCTCCTTTCCATTCCTCCAACATATGACCCTCCACTTCTCCAACTCATTCCAGTAACCTCCTTTACATGTCTCACATTCTTCCTCATCTCTTCTTCTACTCTCCCAGTCTGTCTCCATTTTTCCCCTCTGCCTCCTCCTTTCCTCCTCCCCCATTCCATAAGTTAATTTAGGTAGCCCTATTTTTCCCTGGTCAGCTTCCCTATTTTGAATTCAAAAGGTTATACCTATAGCACTTGCTTTTCCCTTCCCATTTGCTCCATCTTACTTACCATAATAAATTACTAGCGTCATAATAATTGACTAGCTTCAGTAAACACACTGCCATCCCACGCTTAATTCATGCCCTGATAGTAACCTTGTTCATTATCTAATCTCAGGTTACCATAGCTCTCCCTTCTCAATTTCCTCAATATTATATATTATACATATTATAATTGGTTTTGTCACCAATATTTATTTATCAATGAAAAATAATATATGATATGATAGAAAGATAATTAAAAAATTAAGAAAATACAGGTTGGCTGGTACTAGCCTAAACGGGCAACTGTCTTAAACTACACATGAACGGGTTTTAAATCTTAAAACACCTGAAAGACAGTCACACTGCGTGGAAGATCAGTACAATGCCTAGTTTTGTCATTAATATTTATCAATGAATATATGATAAGGTAGAAAGATAATACAAGACATTTTCTGTTTTGCCCTAAAATAAATTGGTAAAAAAATGTCTGATGCAGTCCCTGTAAGTGGTACCGTATATTCCGGCGTATAAGACGACTGGGCGTATAAGACGACCCCCAACTTTTACAGTACAAATATAGAGTTTGGACTATACTCGCCGTATAAGACGACCCCTCTACCCAGCGTACAACAACCAGCCAATCACGGCAAGCAATGTACCTTACCGGTGATTTGCTGGTTGATTTGCTGACATATACATACATGCACTGCCCTTACACACACACACATATATGATATATATATGTGTAGATATATATATATATCTACACATATGCCTGTCCATACATACACATTTATACACTGCCCTCACCAGACACCCCTGCCTTTACACACACATGTATATGTATATTATATATATATATATATATATATATATATACTATTACACACACACACACGTATGTATATATATACACACACACGTGTGTGTGTGTGTATGTATTATTATATATATATTACAGACACGTGTGTATGTGTGTTTATATAATTATATATATATACACACACACCAGTGTGTGTGTATATATGTAATATATATATACACACACCGTGTGCACTCTCACCCCTTTCTCCCCAGTGTGTGTGTGTGTGTGTGTATATACATATATATATATATACACACACCAGTGTGTGTGTATATATATATACATATATATATATGTATATATATACACACACACATCAGTGTGCACTCTCACCCCTTTCTCCCCATCTCTTACCTTATCTTCTGTCTTCTTTCTTCCATCCAGCTGTGGGAGTCCGACGTCTGGCACTTCAGACCTCGGCTTCCCTGCTCTCTAATCCCTACGCGCCGGCTATTGATGCCGAGC
>VKOC01003800.1:0-47128 GCA_009364415.1 Spea multiplicata
CACTTAGCACAAGATCCGTGATACATTTCTGTTTTGTTCCACAATCCATTGTAAAAGGAATCTACAAAAGCAACACCTTAGCTTGGTAACAATCTCAAAAGGACACTGAATTATTATTATTTACACTGTATTAAAATACACCTTTCCTCCATCCTTCGGCAGACCACATGTTGGCATACATTGAGCATGGTACCCGAGTACGTGAATTTTCATCTATTACAACAGATACGTTTTGCATGTATTTAGAAAGATTAGCTGTAATCTTCAACAATATTATAGACTGCATAACTGCAAGGCTGATAAATATCTTAAGATTGGGGGGGGGTCAAGTGCACTGAAGTCTGCCTTCCTCAATAGTTTATCCTTGTTAATCATACCTGGCGACATCTCAGTGGTTTTACCAAAAAACTCTATCCTTCTTACTTTGTACTGTAGTTTGAGGTGGGCCAAACTGCACTTGGTTGGAGAGTGAAGGCCAGACTGGAGTGGGTTAGAGGGTTAGAGTAGGGAATAAGTGTTTGAGGAAGGTTTGGAATGCATCCTAGGGCATTGAAATACTGACCTAGAGTCAAAGACACACATTTGTGAATACAACCCTGGAGTAATTCATATGTCTAGTACTCACATATGCATTGACATGGTTTGGTAATTCATTGCTGAGAACTGGGCCTTTTTCTGGATCTGGGAAATTAAATTCCACCAAGACATTTACAGAGTCTAGGAAATCCGGTTTATCCTATGATAAGGAAAGAACCAAAAAAAACCCACCATAAGTAGGAAAAGATACCCACATATTTTTAGAAGATGACACATTTTCAGATATCACCTTCATACACAACAATTTTTAGTCTGAAGATTTGAAGCTATTTCTATCTAATATTTTCCTCTTGTATGAAGTCTTGTTGTTAGCAGTCATGTCATCTGTTTATGGAAAGACTAGATGGTCAAATTCTATGTTTCTATGTAGATTGGATGAATGAAACTGGAAGATGAAATCACATGTTCAATTTCTAGATTGTAAGTTCATTTCAGTAGGGCCTTTCCCACCTTTTGTTTCTGTAAGTCCAAATTGTTATGTTATACCAGGGCTGGCCCAAGACAGTATAGTGCCTGGGTACAAGAATGATTGTCCCCCCCCCCCCGGCAAAACCACGCCCACCAAAATCACACACACATATGGACACTCACACTAACGCCCTCACCCAGAAACACACACTAACACATAGACAGAAGGTCATACTAACACACTCATCCAGAGACTCACACTAACACAACCAGGCACTCAACACTAGCACACACAGCCAGAGATTCAAACTAATATACACACACTAACATATCCAGAAACATAAGCCGAGTCAGGCACACAGGCACATACCCACTCAGACACTCACAGATACGCAACCAGACACATTAACACACAGATACCCATACTATCAAACACACACACTAACATACCAACACACAGACTCCCACACTAACATACCCCCCACACATTAGCATACTCAGACATGCATGCACATTCACACACACACACTAACAAAATCCACACATACACACACAAGCAGACAAACACTAACACACCCAGACAAACACAGATACACACACTAACATATGCAGACACACTTAAATATCCAGACACACACTAGAATACCCAAACACACACATACTAAGACACAAGCTAATATACTCAGACACAGTCACCACAATAACATACCCAGACACACAATCACCACTAACATACTAAAACACACACAGTCTCCACACTAACATGCCCATGCACACACACACTCTGTTACCATTGTGAATCCTCGTCCTGTCCTTAATGCAGCTCACAGTGCAAGCTGCCGCACTACTACAACCACTAGGTCATACAATGCAATGTGACCTGCCACTTAATAATAATAATAATAGTAATAATAATAATAATAATTTTGTTGAATACATTAGGGTGTCAGAAAAAACATGCCAAAATGCCGCTCCTTTCAACATGCCCCCTGGGTCCCACGAACCCACCAGGACCCATGTAATGGTCGTCTCTGTGTTATACACAATTTACACATTTTACACTGTAGAACATGATAACACTATGTAAATCACTAATTAAAAATAATAAAAAAATAATGTACTTATTTTTTAATCTGTTTGGTATGGAAAGAACAATCACAACATGCATTACTTGCCGCCATATAGAAAGAATAATCCACACAGTTATCTCCAGAAATAATTCTTTGTAGTTTCCTCTCCTGGCTTTCTTTAAAAAATGCCCGAGATGAGTGTCTGTGTGCATCAAGAGTAATTTTATACTCAATTTCTGTGGAAATAAACATTGAAGTAATGGATAAATGTACCTATATATTATATATATAATAATATATATATATATATATAATAATTTATTACTGTATATATAATAAACTCAAATTTTCATTCATTTTGACGATATTTACACAGTGTATTTTTAGATTACTTTACTGCATAAAGTTCATACGGAGAGAAATGTGACTGAAGCCACCACTCTGACTTAATCCATCTCTCTAATTTTAACGCATGTTAGGTCTAAGCACATGGTCATTTTTTAACTATAAAAACATATTTATAATCCCACTGTACCTATCATTAATGAATTCAGGGACTTTTTGATTAAAGGACTAGAGGAGGAAGGCAGTAATCTTAGAAAATTTGAATATTTATAAAAAAAAAGCCCTGTGATACCTGTATTTTACATACCCCCTAAAATTCTCACAGGTTTAGTAAAACCACCTGGACCTTTCATAATCTCTTGTAAAATTTTCTCATTGTATATATTTCTATCTGAATGAACGGTGAAAAAAGATTCCACACATGTTATTAACACAGCGAGTAAGTTTGTATGGGATGAGAATGTGTGGCTGGCTGGTTTTTATACAACTTGCAGGAACAGCAACGGGACCTCACTTTGCCCTAAGTTACGCCAATGTATACATAGGCTCTTGGGAGCAACAATTTACATCGCCATATTCAGCAGAAGAAAAGTCGTTAGTCTATTACAAGACATATGTGGAATATCGTATTCATTTGGCGAGGAGATGAAGCATCACTTACACAATTTCTAGAGTTTTATTTATGGTGCAAGCCAAAGTCTGAAGTTTGTAGCTGCCTACTGTAAGATTTTTTTTTATTTAACTACAATACAATAAAGTACTCAAGAAAAAGTGGAAGAGCTGACTGGTAGATTAAAAAAAAAGTAAATAAAAAGAAAAGTAAAAGTACAATAAATTAGAAATGAAAAAGACAGGATATGTTAAAGAAAAAAGTAAATATAATCAAATATAATTCGAATGTTTTCTAAATGAAGCACATACTGTAGAAACATTAGGCTATACGAAGAAACGTTGAATGGATACATTCTTATCCAGTTTAAACAACACAACAGTGGGAAGTTTGGCTATTTTAAGATTTTCTTTTCTATATATTTCACTTAGAGAAAATAATACTTTGAGCAATATGATTTGCATTTTATGGGCTTGAAATGAGTAGATATAGTCCTAAAGTGAGAAAGAAGGATTAGTAGTGCTGTTTTTTTTATTCATTTTTTTTGTATGGTTACATAGGGGGGGGGGTTTCATGTCCAACCCCCATTACCACCACATTAGTAATGACTGAACCACATCCATGAATTATTTCCAACTTACCAATGTTGTTCTTTTTCTTTTCATTTGATTTTAAAGATGTTTCAAAGCAGAATGTGGCTTCAACGCCATTTCTTTGTTTTTATTTTTGCAATTTTTCTTTTCAATATTGATTTTGTCTGGATTAAAACTCATGGCAACATTCACCTCAGCCACATCGCGAGACCTAGAAAAAAGTGTGAATATTAAATACTTTTATTTATTTAAATAATAATTCAGGACATGAATCATTAACAGTAGTTAACGAAGTGAAACCCCAATGGTAAACTATTTAATTAACCATGGTAGATTGTAAGAGAGCGAGAGCAGGGACCCCCTCTGCTTCTGTACCAGTATGTCAGTCTTATAGTCAAAAATTTATATTGTCAATTTTAATGATATTATTAATACATTTTACTGTCCCCCGTTGTAATATATCTACAGAATCACGGTAACTAATGTCTGGCTAACTTCACAAAACGTACCAGAAAAGTGCAGCACCACCAATTCCTCCAATAGAGATGTCAGTGAGACCGTCCCCGTTCACATCCATCTCGCCGTGTATGGATTGCCCAAAGAATTTGACTTTCTTTCCATCGCCACCTGAAGGAATACGCTAGTAGTGAAAAAAAAAGTAGAAATATATTATTTATAAAGCGATTTTAGTTATTATTCTTCTTTTAATAAATGTGCCAGGCATTAGAAAAGTTTGGAGCACCAAGTTAACAGTTCAGAAAATGCAAAATATTGGTAGGATTATTTTAAAGAGACTGGATTCTACCATGTAATGTGATATAGCGATGGTAATAAGGCTAGGAGATCCAACCACCGTTGGGAAGGGACTCTAGCAAAAGTTTGTACGGTCTGCAGCTAATACTGTCTATTTACAACACGGTTAGCTGGTACCGTAATTTAAACCTATAGCTATCAGGGGCTAGAGCTTGGTGTCAATCTTAATGTTCTTCATGTGCTATAAATTCCAGAAACACTCTGTATCTGTTTTAGTAAGTAAAATGTTCCCCTGATTGACCATCAGGACTGTGTGAGATCTCATAAATTTCACCTCTAAACTAAGGCAGGAAGACAAGAGATTAAACGATGGTCAATTAATGTTTTCGGACTTTGTTTAATTGGTCTGTTTGTCCAAGCTAGTATTTAGGCTGAAATAAATTAGGAAACAAAAAGTTATTGAAATATCACTATAACATGTCATAAAGTACCTGAACATAATCTTTCTTTAATGATTTCCCACTTCCGTGATAAATATATACAGCCCCGCGATGGTCATCTTCCAGCGGAGCTCCTATAACTACATCATTGAATCCATCCAAGTTTAAATCTTTCACCGAAGCGATAGACATTCCAAAGCGGGACCCACAGGGCTCATTCAGCTTTTCCGATTTACAGCTGGGGTCTTTTATTTTCGTGCAACATGATTGATTCGTGGGTTCAAGGCTCATGTTGTATGACAACTGTTTCTGTGAACATAAAGTAACAACTTACATTCATTTTGAAAATCATACATTCTGAATTATTACTTAGGCAAAAAAGGGTGTTTAGTATTGGAATCATCTTAATATTAGGTGAATAAGGCACATAAACTGAAAAACACCATGTACTTTATGCAAAGCTTGGAGGGCTTCAGTTATTAGAGCGAACAGTGATGTTTTTCGCAGCGGTTAGCATTCATGTATTTACATTATGTTTGTTTACAAAATACACAACATGCTGCTTTTACTAAAAGTATATTTTTTATCTAAAAATATATTTCTCTTATACTATTTTGAAAAAAAATAGTAAAAAAATGACTAAATCATTTTTGTGTATTTAATGTACTGTAGTTATTATATATCTGAATCAGCAGAAGTAGTGAGTAGTAAGTGTGCTCTACATTTAATTTTAAATAATGTACACACCATCATGTGAAGAAAGTTCATTATCATGTGAAAGTGAAAAAAAAAACTGGTCATTACCTCGTGAATATTATATACATACACTTTCCCTTGTTCTTGCTTATCACTGCCCATATACATCGGTGCTCCAACAAGGAGAATATCGCTTAGTAAATCTCCATCTATATCCACAGTTGTAAGCACACTTCCAAAATATGAACCAATCTACAACATATAATAAACAGGCATTAATGTAAATGCAATGTATACAATATAATACTGTTCACTGTATGCTTATGAGCGTATTTATCAGAGAATTTGGGGATCAGAATTGGAGAGAGAACGGAGTAAGGACACGGAGTAAGGAATCCAACGGACAGGACCCCTTCATACATTTTCAACGGGGGAGCAAAAGATAATTTGAAAGGAACTTGTCTTTCCTTATACATTAAAGTGCATATGATGGCTGTAGTGCCCCTACACATTTGATTAGTTTACTAAAAAACGGTTTTAATAATCACCCAGTTAACAACTCACATGTTTAATTACCCAAAGACACTTTCTATTAAAGCATTAAGCCCAAATAATTGAAACGTTCACCTGTTCACCGTTTAATGCTTGTAATACTTCTATTGCTTTTCCATTCATCCTATAAATGATAACTTGGCCGGTATGATTGTATCGCGGCTGTCCAGCAATGTAAATTTCTTCTCCAAGTACAGATGCAGATGTTACAGTATAACCTAAAAAACATTTCAAATGTTTAAAGTTCTGAAAAATTTGTATAAAATGCACCTTTTTAATAAAAAATTTAAATTTTAACAGTGTGCATTTGGAATATTACAATAATCATTATTGGCATTTATGTGGCGCAAAACACAATACCCCATTTTAACACGTGTCCGGTCATTGTATATGATGTCATGAATATTAAGGCAATATTATGACATGAAACATTAATGTGCTAGGGTGTATCTGATACCCATGTTTAAACTGGATCTATTATGATGATGATGATTATTTTTTATATAAAAACTGGACTTAAAACTACAAATATATTTAAAAATAAATCAAGATGAACTGGAAATAGTCAGCTTTTTCGTTTTCTAGAAAATGATATATCCACGCACGTACTTGTTCCAGAATGCAGGAAACAAGTAGGTCAAGATGAGTGCAAAAGGAAAGTACTTTTTTTCAACTGGTGGATTAAAATCTTTCCATGAACAATTTCATTTGTTTCATGGTGTTAACATAGTTTGATCAATGTTAGCATTTTAAGGCTTACTGACCTCCAAATGTGAAACCTGGTAGAGTATAAGACTGCTGTTCTGCACCATGGAGTATACCCATCTATTGCTACATTATTCCAGACGTTAATCAAGCACTGTCATTTAGCGTGTTAACAAATGTCTTAATTACCAAGGTAAAAACAAATGTCTTACTTACCAAGGTAAGCTGCCAGGGCTTCGTTCCTTTCATCTTCTCTCGTTTTAAATGTACGATTGCCGGCTATTATAAATGTATCAGACTTCACCATCACTACCGTCCCATTCCAATCATAAGCTCCAACTGCTCCAAGCATCACAAAGTCCTGGACAACCACAAATGATATGTTATGTTCAGAATTACCAAGGGATATTATTATTACTCTCCACTATGCTTTACTCTTTGAATTTACTACACAATGCTAATGCCAGTGCTCACAATATTGCTCAGAATTGTTCTTTTTTACTGATTTATTAAGATGTTTGGTTTCGCCTTCATAGAGCATCAGCATACCTTGAAACTCTTCGGGTTTGACCGAGTTTCCGGGTGAAGACCCAGGCCCCCAATCCCATCCATTTCCTCTTATGGTCCCAGGTCATCTGTAAGCAGCTCCCCCCCCACAAACCCACTCCCCTATCAGAAGGAGAACTCGAAGTAGCCCAACTTGGGCAAGTTATGGGACACAATGATATAATATTCAAATTCAAGAATATTACGTCTTTCAATATTCTCACAATAATTTAGATTTCCCATGGCTTTTCAACCCATTGCTAGATAGAATATTCCACTTAAATATGCCAACATAAAACTAATATTTATGTTTCAATTCATTGAATTCACATATATTGCAGACAATAATTTGGAACAATATGTCTACCTTGGAGTAATGTGCACTCAGTCCTGTTTGGGCCATTTCCATTTCAAAAGATGCAGTTTGCGCATCACTTGTTGCTAGAAAATAAAAACATGAATGAAGAAATAATTTTGTAAACATAAAATTTTGCCTCATTCATTGCTTTTCCAGGGAATGCTTAACCATCATATAACAGGCCCTGATAGGCTGTTGCCATGGAAACATAAAAATCTTGTTATTAGTGCTTTGACTAAATGGAGCAATGACTTTAGAGAAGGCTATCCATTCTTCTGTGTACCATTTTTGACTGAAAAATCACATTACTAGGCATGTGAAAATATTTATATGTTTTAGTGAAATGATGTGCTCTGGCTGAGACAGAAGGTTACCGCACTGTTTGGAGCAAGAAAACGAAAACAATCAAAAAGCCTTTGATTCATTTAGCAAATAAAGCCGCATACTTTTATTCACATCTCTTTGTCTCTTTTCTTGTTATTTTATAGCATCAGACACAGCCTTTCCCATAACCTTTTTGCCATTTTAAACAATGAGGAAATGTCCTTTAAAAAAAAAAATCTCTTAAGACCTGCAAAAAAAACAACAAAAAACCCAATTCATCCCAAAACGTATGGCATTCTCTAACAAGGAAGGGCTTTGGGATGTAAACACACTTCCACAGCTACATGATGGACACTAGCCCATTGGGCGAAACAATAGCCCATTTTGGTCAGTCACTCTGCAGCGGGTGAACTGGAGTGTTGAGTGTTCCTTTAATGAGCGGAATCATATATTCTTGAAGCAAATAAGATGATTTGGTATTTCTTGAAGCAAAACCTTTGCTAGTTACCAGTTCAAACACATTATGATAGTTTGTATTACTAGACGTCCATTGTTTCACACTTTTGTTTTAGTTTTTGAGGAAACCTGCATTTTCTGAACTTCCTAGG
Source organism: Spea multiplicata (assembly GCA_009364415.1). NCBI lineage: Eukaryota > Metazoa > Chordata > Amphibia > Anura > Pelobatidae > Spea > Spea multiplicata. The sequence goes on from VKOC01003800.1 coordinate 8,606, forward strand.
GAAAAAAATGGCTGGCCACAAAAATAATAAGTTTAAACACAATGCATGTTATTCTTCCATACTGTTTGGGATACTGTGATCATGTATGTTAGCACGTCAGCAAAATAATGTACGTGTGGTCATCGTAACGAAAGTAATACCTTCAAGGGCAAATATCCTTTCTCCCAAGGATTCCACAATACTTGACAGTGCGACTTCATCTGAGACATTAAAAAAATGTCTTTCCTTTGGTTCGCTTGCAATTGACCTTATCTCTTCAACAAACTTGTCTGTACTTAAGTTTCCTCTGTTGTAACTGCCGAGAATCTAAGATAAGAAAATATTATTTTGGATAAATTATGTTTTCTAAATTATTCATATATTTTTAACTTTTTAAATACAATTTGAGCTACTTCTGGGCCTTTTAAGAGCTTTTAAGAATGACTTCTTCCTTCTATAGTCACATACACCGATCAGCCATAACATTCTGACCACTGACAGGTGAAGCGAGTAACACGGATAATCTGGTTATCATGGCTCCTGCCAATGGGTGAGATATATAAGCAGCGAGTGAACTTTTCGTCCTCAAAGTTGATGTGTTAGAAACAAGATAAATGGGCAAGCGTAAGGATCTGAGCGACTTTGACAAGGGCCAAATAGTGATGGCTAGACAACAGGCTCAGAGCATCTTCAAAACTGCAGCTCATGTGGAGTGTTCCACCCTGCAGTGGTAAGTAAATATCAAAAGTGGCCTAAGCAAGGAAAAGCGGTGAACCAGCCACAGGGTCATGAGAGGCCAAGGCTCATTGATGCTCGTGGGGCGAAGGCTGACCTGCGTGGTCAAATCCAACAGATGAGCTACTGTAGTTCAAGTAGCTGAAAAAGTTAATGCTGGTTCTGATAGAAAGGTGTCAGAACACACAGTGCATTGCAGTTTGTTGTGTATGGGGCTGCATAGCCACAGACCAGTCAGGGTGCCCATGCGGACCCCTGTCCACTGCCAAAAGCACCTACAATGGGCACGTGAGCATAAGAACTGGACCACGGAGCAATGGAAGAAGGTGGGCTGGTCTGATGAATTACATTTTCTTTTACTCTCGTAGCTGGCCAAGTGTGTGTGTCGATTACCCTTGAGAACACATGGCACCAGGATGCATCCATGGAGGCCTCACCTCACAACCTACAGGACTTTAAGGATCTGCTGCTAGCATCTAGTGGAGTCCATGCATTGATGGGTCAGGGCTGTTTTGGGGGCAAAAAAGGGACCTACACAATATTAGGCAGGTGGTCATAATGTTATGGCTGATTGGTGGGTGTTTATAAAAGAATAAAACTAAATGAGTTATTCATAAAAATACATAAACTAGTAGGTATCTTCTTCTGTTACTTAATGTGTTAATAGCCTCATATCAGGCAAGGATCTTAAACCCATAGAAATGTATTGGCTGTATAGACACACACACACCTTTTGAACTCACCACTCACATTTACCACGCACACTAAACAGGGTCTATCCTTGTTTATAGGCAGACCATGCAGCTTCTTAGGGTGCTGAGGTAGGCGGAAAGGGACCACCATGTTTTTCATAGTAAGCTGATATATATCTTTCTTATTTCTTATTTTTGCAATTGAAAAAACTGAACAAACATCACTGTAATCCTGATTTTTATGGAGATGAATTACACATAGTAGAGATTTGCATAATTTAAAAGACTTGCATGCATTAAACATATGCCTAATAGTTATGGAGTTCCTGTTAGGTCTTGAAAGATTTAGTGACCTCCTTTTGAAGACACCGACGGGAACATTATTTAGAGCAGAAGGTCTTAGCTGCAAAGTGAGCATCTAGATAGAAAGGTGTTTGGGATGGCTCTATAGGCTAATACAGTGAGTGAATTTAAACACACATGGGATAAGCCTAAAGCTATCCTTATCTAAGATGAGACAAAGGAACTAATTATAGTTTGATTTAATGAATTTAACTCCAGTTTAGTACATTTTCAGAAGTTTCACTTTGTTCAAAAGTGTGTCCAAGCCAAGAGAATTATTGACAACTTGGTGTTTTTATTATGCTATTATTTGTTATTGATTGTTAATTGAAAATATCTTTACATGAAATTCTGCAAGAAATCTGGAAGTCTTTAAATACTTACAGCAATAGAGAATCTCTGAATGTCTTCTTTTTCACATTCATCGATAACCTTTTTTAATCGGTGGCTGTCATGCGACTCTCCATCCGTTACGACCACCATAACCTTTTTAACACCTCTGCGTGCTCCCCTTTTTTCAGTAAAAGCCTCTTGTCTACAATACACAGAGTTTGGGTCACTTTAGCTCAATTTCAATCGGCTCCAGAACATGAAACACACACAATACACAGTAAAGACAATTCATATGACCCAATGATTGCCATAAGGATCCTTAACACAACATCAGACAATTATAATACATAGCAATCATAAAAAATAGACTTGAAATTAATAAAGACACATTTATATAAGGAAAAAATGAGCTACACACTTAAGTCTGCTACGATTTAATGAACTGAGGGTGGACAGTTACATGACAATGTTCACCGTTCTTCTTGACACGCCCCACACCCCGCCCATTTTTTCCTTTACATGGAGATGTTCCCCCCCGACGTCAGTGGAAACGCCCCCGATGTCAGCGGGAATGCCCACAATGTCCGTAGGACCGCCTCCGATGTCAGTGGGACCGCCCACCGACGTCAGCTGGCACTCCACCAACGTCAGCGGGGCCACCCACCGACGTCAGTGTTCAGTCCTGGCCGCGTCCCACAAGGAAAGGCTCCGGGTAGCCGAAGCCGATAAGTTCCCAGGTATGTATATAGATAGTTGAGCAACATTTAGTTTATGTAACCTTACAATTGCAGGATAGCCTATATTATTTATAACTCATATGTTGTTGAAAAAAACAATATTTTCATTTGACTGAGTTTATAAGGTGACTCTGCCTGCGCCTCACGAATATTACTTTCTTTTAAACCTTATAGCTGCCAAACATCTCATAAGTCTGATTTCATATATTATTATATATTTTAAAGACATAACTCCTAATGCATAAATGTATATAAGCCAGATTTGCATAACACATAAGAAGTGTTGCGTTATATACTCAAAATATATTTAAATTACAAAATTAATACAATCAATAACTAATTAAGTTAATATATTTACAGACCTTTTAATACTACTTAAGACACTATAATGATGATGACAGGTTAATTGGTGGAATGCATATGTTCCTGTTTAATAGATGGAAAATATTGTTTGTTACATTATAGTTTTAAATAGGAACTCACATAGGGAAAAAAATCTCCTTTGGTGCTCTATGAAGTAATGTATGTTAACGTCGACAACATAAACCTGGTTTTATATTCCTTAATGCATGGAAATTCGTGTATCTGCTATTGTTTTCGGTCATGTGATATTTTCCATGGCTTTCCCCACACTGTGCTGATTCTTTATGGCAATGCTAATGAAGTCCTATGTCTGTAAGGGGAAGCAACAGGGTGTTTTCCTAGTAGTATGGCTTCAGATAACAGAGCAGGAACATATACAAAAGGATAATCATGCGTCTGTCTGAGAATATTATATTATGCAAACACTAGGGCTGTTTCCAAAAAAGAAAATAGCACAATTTTGTAAAACTTATTTTTAGTCTAAGTATTTAAAATAGTGGTTTAACTAATATACATATAAGTCCCTCTACTAATAGTTTGCCTACCACTTTCTGGCAATTATATGGCACCAACATATTCCTCAGTATTGTACACTCAGGCCATGGCTACTCTATTGAGCGCTCACTCTAAAGGATTACTGCTCTTCTGGATAGAGAATTTTCCAGGCAAGACACAAAACAGCAGTTCACTTGATCGATTTGGCAAATAAGGAATTTTGTTTTATTTGCTTTTATGTATTTTTTTTAAGACACAATGCAGCTGCTCGACAAATAACTTCATAGAAAGACAGTTTAATGTCCTTATTTTTACAAATGGAAGAAAATTTGGAGCAATGGTTGAAGTGAAGCAGAATGTAACATACAAAGATGTAATGATTTATGCTGGGTGTCTCGGGCCCTAGAACACATTCTTTGTTTTTATGACAGTATACACACATGTTAGCCTTTGCTATTTTAGCCTGTCTTATGTGTATTTATTAGGGAAGTAGTAGTAGTAGTAGTAGTGGTAGTAGCGGTAGTAGTAGTAGTAGTGGGACACTTAGAGGGTTAATGATGGAAGTTCCCTTTAGCTTTACTGCTTCTGTCTGGACTTCCTCATCTGGTAGAGATCTGAGATATTCTGTTAACAATCTTAGCATTCCTTATTGAAAGACCATTTAAGACACATCATAATTCCAGTAAGACGTTTGCACTTGGTTTCCATATTGGGACATGTGTTATGAACAGTTAAAATAAACACTGATTAGTAATTATCTTACTCTAAAATTGTTTTCAGCAATTTATTTTTTTGCATTAGACTAACACATAAATGCTATATGTGAATGAAATAATTTTACAAGTCATCATCGTACAGCGCTATGGAATTTGATGGCGCTATATAAAACAATAAATAATATGCAAATTGGCGAATACCAGTCTGCTAAGGTAGGCAATAGTGAGAGTGACCAATTTTGGTAGATTTCTATTTCATTCTTCAGTCCACCAATAAATACATAAACTGCTTACAAACAATGGACTAAAGTTTAGTAGAAAAACATATTTAGAAAGGAATATTAGACAAGTCTATAAAACCCACCCAATGCAACTAAATGACACTTGAGACTCACACTAGAAACCATTTTGTACAATATTAATATTAATTTTATCATTTACAAGTGATAAATGACACAGTGTGAGACTTTGACCAGATGGCGCGGCTGCCCTGGCACCTTTTTACTGCCATGTCTTTTGGCATTTTCCTGGTGTGGTAGATGGCCAGTCTGAGCCTGAGAAACACATATTTACAGAAACGAAAAGATCTGTAAGGTAAAAATGCCCCCGTGTGGAAGCTTACAGTCTAAAGGAGTGGGTTACAGGAGACAGCTGAGACTTCTTTAAAGAAACAAGCTTATTAAGGGTTGATATGGTGAGTGTGCAGCGCTGTTGGCTGGAGGTCCACTGGGAATTGGCCCATTAATCTGCCCGTCCGAGCCTGCCTGGACCTTATCCTTACATCATCTAATTTTATTAAACTGGGAGAAAAGTTATTTGCTCTCTACTTGACCGTACATACCTTGCTGTATCTATACCAAGAGCAGTCATAGTTTGATATCCCCCTCTTTGAATTATTTTCATTGACGCCTCCAACACACTTGCTGTTGAATCGTATGTGTTCAAGTTAAATTCATGGGTTATGTTTTCTCCGTACTGAACTATGCCAACCTAAAATTAAAGAAAAAAAACAAAAGTCTGGAGCTGATATTGGTTTCCTTTCCAAATTATAGTTACCCAAACTTAATGACAAAATATGTGATTATACATGATTACATGACCGTACTGATATTGGTGGAAAGAAAAGATTATATATATCACTGTATTTAACGTTTAAAAGTAAGCATCCGATTCAAGCCATTTACACGTCTATTTTCACAGATATACAAGGAGTTCAATATTTTTTTTTTTCAGATAAGAACAATTCAGCCCATTTATCCTGTCCTTTTCCCTGATGTACCGGCTGAAACCTTAATCAGTCCTTGGTCTTGTGTTAGATTCAGGAGCCATATCCCTATCCCATGCTTCTTAACATTTCCTCCCTATGTAAACCTCTACTACTTCTTTAGATTTTTTCCTCTTCCAACATTACTCCTTCGTTGAAATACATTTACTCCATGTACGTCAAATGCCTCTAATTATTTAAATGTTTGTATCATATCTCAGAATAGAAACTAATACCTCCAGGTATACAACCCAGAATCACGCTTGCTTTCTCCAACACAATGTCGCATTGCCTGCAAGTAAACATTATTATCTATGCTAGCCTATTTTTCTTATTTAAATATTCTTTGCATATGCCTTCACTTTTTTATTGCATATTTAAAAAAAAATTAAAAAAAAATCTTACCTGTGTTAAACTGGGGTGTATATTCATTTTTTGTAACAGTTTCGATAAAAAAACAGTTACACTATCCCATGGATAAACGCTGTTAGATCCATCAAGGACAATCACTATATCCAATTGTGTGTTACACCCTGCATTTGAACAGTTCACAACCATCACGCAATGCATATACTGTATTTGTCACATTTATTAAAGAATTTGCTACCAATCTATGTCCGTGGAATACATTAAGTCACTGTCAGTTAGTCATGAGTTGCACAAAAACATTTACAGACTTCTTTCTGCCAAGACCGAGAAGGTACCGTATACATTTTCTCTCTTATACAGTATCTATAATGTAATCATAGATAAATCTGCCTACTTAACAAAGCAGTTCCACTATAACATAATATTGTTAAAAAAATAACATTAAATATATATTTGTTTTTCTTATCAACCATTGTTACATGACTACTGTGAAAGCTTGGAAAACTAATATTAGAATATATATATATATATATATATATATATATATATATATATATATATATATATACAAAAGCAGAAACATAGTAAACGTAGTGTCAGCAACTACACAGAGCAACAACCTTTTCATATTCCAGTAAGTTGTACTATTAGGTGTAAATGGTTAAAAATCTTTACATGTGAATGCACTAATCTTTTACCTTGAACTGTTGGAGCAATCGAGTTTACAACCTGAAAATTAGAACTAACGTTTGAACAAATGCCAGTTGTATAATGCAGACTTCCACATCCGTAAGCATATAGAGGTCCGCATGCCTTGGAGAGAAATAAAGAGATAAAACGCTAATAAACATGTCCAATCAAGAATAGCAAAAAATACATTACTTGTAAATTTATGTTGGAATCCAGTAAATCATGGTGTTAAGCACTTCCCAGACTCCTTACTTTTGGCTAATGAGAAATACGTGTGAGTTTATGGACCAAGATGTCTAAAATAAGTAGCATTCTTGGTATTTATACTCCGTTCAGATGACTTACTGAAATATTATTTTTCTTAAAATGTTACCAAAAAAAAAACAAGTCACCTAACAATAATTGGTTTTCAATTTCAGTGTTTTAAAATAAAATACCATTATATAAAATACTGTAATACTATATGCATAAATATAAAAACACAAACAGAATTGTTTAAAAAAAATTTCCATTACCAAAAATCCACCATTTGGATTTGTTACTAAAGTGGAACCCATGGTCATGTTCTCTTTTATTTCAGAAACACCAGAGATTGATGTAAATTCTACAAAATAGGAAAAAAAAACACCTGGTATAATATGCCTGAAGAAGGACCTACAAAGTGTTACAATTTGCATTGCATTATACTTCAGTTAAGTGATAAAGGAATCAAACACCAAATTTTATCTATTTCTTTCTACCCCTAACATGGTACAATGTTATACTACTCAAGAAGCTAGTCCTGTTCCCAATTTCTGTCCACTCACATTCCTCTTATAGCAACCACCTTGAGACCATTGGTGATCTATGGAGTGCACTTAGCGTTATATATTGCAATAAGCGTTATATATTCATGAAAGTCAGGTTTCCTCCATTATCAATGTTTGTACATTTCACATATAATATATAAATATATTATATAAACAAAGCCACAAGATTTAGTTACCAAACTAGAAACAACAGTCCAGTCCAATTGTGCCATTGGCTGGGCTAAAGCAGAATTCTCTATAACCTAACCTAAAGGATACAATATTCATCAACAGTGTTCTAGACAGCATGTAGTTCTTATTGACTTGATTTCCCAAAATTCACACAAAGAACAAAAAAACCCTTTAACCTGTCCAAATAGTAAACACTCAACACAGATGGGCTGGAAATGCCTAGCTAAATTATCAGGGGAGGGTGCCGATTAGAGGAACAACTGTTTTTTTTATTTTGTTTATTAATGAAAATATAAATGCACGACCCTTACGTTTTGTTGAACTCAGATACTTACCAACTGAAGTGAACCCAGCACAGCTCTATGTATATGTACTTTTACACACTCATTAGGTTTACTTCACTTACTTGGTAAGTTCAGCTTTGTACAGGCATTTGGAAAATTCACTGGGCATTTGTATACATCGCCAGTTCTGCGACTTGGTTGCCCTTCCAGTGGTGAACCTATTAGCAACCTGAGAAAAAAATGACTTTATAATATACATACAAATTAATGCAATAGTTTTTAGTGAACCCCTGGCACTTTCAAGGTGGGATGGAGGGTGCAGCTTTTTCTTTGTTTAGCTCTTTCTTTACCTTTAATATTTATTATAACGATATCAATGAACTCGCATGACCTCACCTCTCACCCACAAAATTTATAGTCAAGTTGAAACTCGACTCATAAGCAACTCTTACGTTTATTAATATCCAATTGCTTTGGCAGAATTGGCATGGGAGGGCATGCGCCTTCAGACAAGTTTGGAAACAAGCCCATTATCATGGTCAAGTTAATGGCGAGAAGGACGCTTACAGTATTTAAGAGGATAGTGTAACAGGTAATCAAAGCTTGATTTGTTCATTTGAACCAAAACATGTATGTTACACAAATGTTACATTATAGTTTTATGAATGTTTTGAATAATAGTTGAGTTACTGACACACACAGCATTGCAATAAAACTAGTATTTAAAGCAGAAAACACTTAATAACCTAAGTAGTATCCATGTGCACAATGGCCAATATCACATTTATTAATCATGCATTCATACAAAAAGTACCATTTCCCCTCCTCATTTTCAAATTGCTGAATTGTGTATCCAAACATGTCATCCACGGATCCACTAAATGATAGTCCATTTTTCACATCCACATTAAATGGGTAGGTTACTTTTAGTACAGCTGGAAATAAAACACGGAATAATACAAATTAAAATATGGCATTTTTTTATATTCAGAACGTACATTCATTCACTTCAATGTCATAATAAATATCTGGAGTTTATTTATAAAATTATATAGCGTCATCACATTCCACAGAGCTATAGAACAGGAAAATGGGACAAATCAGGCATAGAATCTACAGAGCTTGCCGATCCAAGTTTGGGATCTGTATTGGCTCATATCACATAACAGCAGACTCAACCATCTTGCAAACACCCGCATTCTGTCCCAATAGACCAAAAGAGAATTGTGGCAACTATATTTCTGTTTATTACATAAATGCATAAATAAATATTGGTTCTGCTAAACTTGACATTGAAACCAACACTAAATTCCCAAATCGTCCTTCGGTTGCGATTAATCCTACTATTAGTCCAATATCCTAAAATGTGCAACAAAACGGTCAACCACAGAAAGTGGACAGCAATATAGGAGCTAGATATGCTACATTTTTATGCTCATGTAGAGTGCGACCGCGCATATAGAGCCTTCAGCTGCACTTACATCATCAAGCGGCCACTGACCTTAAAGCGCCAGGACCATATAATATGGGTTAGTTGTTCGTATTGCCAAGCAATAAAAAGGATAAAAACAGCATTTTGTGCAATTCTTGGTGATCCCTAGACCACTTTTCTAATGACATAGGTCTGTATTTAAATACCTTACTAAAGTACAGTTTCAGTTGTATTATTTAAGTGTTGAAAACTACAGAATTTTTAAACAGCACAAGTTGTGTGCCATGGGCTTCAACTCCTACATAAGAGAAGACAAGCACACCAAAAAAGTCCCAGGAATCTGTTGGAAGTTTAAATATTCAGCTTTGGTATGCCTTTCCTTTGGATTCCAAATGTTTATCATAACTATGCTAAAAATAGCTTTTTAATTCATCTTTCTTTACAAAATATGACATTGTACATTTTTAGCATTTTATCTAAGAATCCAATTACTTGCTTTCACTGATCTGCAAAGAGACCATTTTATTTGGAAACAAGGTCCCAACAATGATGATCTTTCAAGATTGACTTGCATAATTGGGTGACCTTAATAGTTTTGTTTTTGTTACAAATATGTTTACATTCTGCAGTTGTTTTCTAACTGAGAAAAACTTGGAAGAAAGCTGAGCTAAATATATCTCCCATATGTGAGAGGATATATCTCCCATATGCAAGGGAGGAAGGTAGGGAATATATCTCCCAAAAGTACCATGGACAGGGAGGGCATATATTGATGAGAAAGAATGAAGGAAACTGTGAGAAGGGTACGTATTGAGTTTGGAAGATGAGCAAAACTGGAGGAGTTAGATTTTTACGAAAAAGAAGAGTGTTAAAAAAATTATTCAGGCTATAATTTAGCCTGGCCACAAAGCCTTATAAATAATTTAGCAACAGCCAGCACTTTGCCTTGAAGGCCTTCTTGGCCCTGTAAGTTTAGAGCGAGCTGTGAATAAACTACATGACTAGCATGTTTGGCTCTGTACCATAGGTTCTTGCTGTCCAATATGGTGTCCACTACACCTTTCTGTTATCTATTCCTTATATTTCATTATAAAAACCAAGTGTTGTTGGCTTCGTCCCCGATTGAGCCTGCATGCCCTAGGTATCTACATTTTTCTGCCTTGTAACTATGACAATATCATGTAGGAAGCTAAGAATTCTTTGCGTGAGCTATCTTCCCCCGCCGAAACAAAAAGGGAAGAAACATCTGTTTTACAATTACACACAAAACCTACTTCCTCTAACTCAACCAAAAAGAGAAGTTAACTTTATTAATAGTATATAAAAAATGTCAATATTAGAAAGTGTCATTCCTTTTTTTCGTCATTGAAGATTAGTCAGAATTCATTAGAACAGACACTTATGTAAGAGATGTTACGGAAGCTGTCTGACGGATCTGGTTATGTTTGTGAATCAGCTATCTCTCGTCACCATGCCAGTGGTCATCATTAACATGCGATGGAATCTATAAATTAGCTGTGATATAAAGACACAGATTGTATCGTATATTTATCGGTAGGAAAAGAGTATTAGAGACTCGCATGAGTATCGCTAGTACTTTACCAGAGGTAGATTGGTTCTAGCCTTAAGGCATGTGATATCAATGACAAATAAATCTACTTCTAATATTCTTCTCATTTTTATACTTAGAACATTAAACGCCAGCCATGTGGATTAGATCAAAATGTAAATTATGTGTCCCATATATGTCACATTAAATTAGACAAGGGCGTTCCATCAATTAGTTAGGCCTCAAGGCTTCCTGAAGCACATGAAGACATTTTGATACGGGCACTAATACCATCGCTATTAGCTTATAGCATCCAGTGAAAAAAAATACAGGACAGAGTCTATGCCCTGTGTCCCATAATATGTGGTAAGGACATTTTACGTGGCGCATTTCAGTTGTCCATTGCTCAGTTGTAGTACTACCTTATTTACCTATGCAGAAGTCCCCTTAGTTGTTTTCACCTAGCTGCTAATTACCCACCAGCCATGTCCAATGTGTTTGTTAACATATTACTAACTTGCTGAAGTTCAGAACTAGTATATTATTGAGAAGTAGCCACTTCAGAAAGCCTGCATACAGAATGGAACCCCATCGACAGTGGGCTAACATGGGAAAATATGATTTTTTTTTACCAATAACATCCCAAATGTAATCAGATTTCAGAACCACCTACATCTTCAGTGGTCTACAGGCAGAATAAAATCTGCTGATTTCTAAATGATGACCATCCATATAGGGCAATGCATATTTATGTTACTGGATTTAATTCATGTCCTCAGTGAGCTTGGAAAAACAGCTCCAAAAACAGGATACCCCACCCCCTCTATCTTCCCTTTACAAAGATAAGTTTAAATACACAGTAATAATGTAATATCATACATCGCAATACTTTCCACTTATTTAAAATCAACATAGATAAAGAATACATTAATACAGATATTTGTGTCATAAAAATATTAGCCAGGAATCTTTAACAAGAAACATTTGTAGGGAACATAGTACATAGAATTAAGAGATAACTATTTACTTAATGTTCAGCATATTTAACTAGACTAATAGTCTAAACAAACTGGAAAATATAGAAAACAGATAAAATGACACAATAATATGTCACTATTTTAACAAATGGAGAATGAATTTCACCAGAAATGTACTGGAATGTATTTGGCAAATAAAGTCTTTGTTATTAAGGTTAAAGAGCTCTCACAGTCTTTGCGAACAAGGCATGCTACAAAAGTCATTTTATTTCTAGAAGAATGAGTCCAATGTTCATTTGGGGGGCAACAAAAACTTCACTGGAAAATGCACTTTGCAAACAAGTGGATTCTGACTCATCTAATACCCATGGACATATGAAAAAGTAGTTGTGGGCACCAAGATCTTAAAAGTCTGGCCATTCTCTCCAAAATACTTTATGTATCACAATTGAATCCATCGACACTCAAGTTTAACTAAAAGAAGGCATTTTTACATTTCTTTTTTTTCTCTCCATTCGATCAGGTCCAAAATGTAAATGTACTTGTTTCACGAATACTTCAAGTCTAAATCCTGTTGGTCTGGAAAACTCAGTAGTGTCATCTTGATTTGAGCTCAGAGAAACCATTTCAAGCTAAGTCACAGGCAGGTGTGATGGGCCAAAGGACTCTAATTTGCATCAAATGCTGTGTTCATGTATTAAGGTGAATGTTTTTAAAAAGGCAGTACTCCCCCTTTAAATGCTTAGATCTTTATAGCAGATGATGTTGTGCCCTATAATGATAAATGCACAAGAACCCATCCAGGTCAGGAAAACCATCGAGTCAGACAAGGAAGTTTGAAGAACCCAGGAAGCACATTTAACCACCCACTGGTTCAAAAGGGAATTTAAAAAGCATGTTCAAAAACAGGGGGGGAAAAAGGTCAAAATTAGGAAGATTGGGCAAAATAAACTGGATCGGGCAAAAGGACCGCTTACTTTTTTTCCTGGTAAGTGTAGGGGCTGAAGGCTTGGAAGCCACCATTGGGGAGGTTAACCAATTGGGGGTACAGGACAGCAAGGGCACCAACCGCGTACCCCCTCCGCTACCATATTGGTGCTGGCATGCCAAGCCTCCAGTCATTTTTGTTAAGAAGCAGGGTGAGCGATGCCTGCGTGGTCCTGACATACAGAGACTTAGGCATTCCTTTTAATTACTCACACTTTTGGACAGTCAGCAGTCTGGACTAGGCTCGGCGGCAATGAGCCTTGTTAATTTGGGGACTGATGGCCACAAGTTTTTAAAAAAAAATGTTTTAAACAATTAAAATAATATTAAAATATGCATGCCCTTCATTTTGCTTTCTTCGCACGCTCTATATTAATCGTTTGTATACGTACAGCAGAACCTGGCTTATGAAAGGAAATTGAGCACTGATTAAACAAAATTCTATTAAATTTATAATATTCAAATATGTCTTGCCCAATATTTGAGAAAATCAAGACTTACTAGGGTCTTAAATAATTTTCCTGTTGTTTTTTTTTTTCAGGTTTCTTAGAGAAACAGATTTCCTGTAATGCACTGAAACAGCTTAACATGATGTCATTTAAAGAATTTGACATGAAACACTCCGAACTTCTTAACTTTTCACCTCAAACCAACTGACAGGATGTGCTGTGTTTAAAGTGTATTCTTCAATTTAAATCCAAGCTTAGCTTTAACTTTCTGCATTTTGAAAATGCTTTTAAAAGCGATGCACTTTTAACCATTTAAGATTCAATTCTTTAAATATAATGCGATTAATTGTGACCATCTTATTGATAAGGTAATTTGTAAGGATAATTGTAATAAATAGGGGATATATCTTTAAATTGTATTTAGACTGTTGCAGGCAATATATAATTGTGTAGCTTTCTTTGTTAACCCAATGGTAATCATACCAATTTCCTTACTGAGCGAATAAACCTCTGCCAGATAAAACCAAGACCGATTGTGAATTTTTTGTAAAAGGCATATGACTTGCACAAGACTCGCACTGGCCATCTGGCAAACCGGGCAAATGATCAGTTGGCTGGTGGCCACTAGGGACAAATACTGCGGCTCCAGTGTAGGTCAGGTCCTGCAATAGTTGAAAAATCACAACCATGTAGCTACATGCCACACTTTCACAGAGTGTGGTCACACAACAAAGGAAGGTGTGTTGTAAAAGTCAAATAAAACTTTGTATTATTGCCTCATCACTAACCGCAAGTCTCGCTTTTAGCCATTGGAAATGTTTGGATGTATGGATTACATATAAAAACAATAACATGGTAGACATTCTGGGTGGACCAACTCAAATGGCAAATGATTTAAGTAAATTAGAAGAATGTGGCAGCTGCAGTTTAATGTTGATAAATGCAAAATAATGCACTTGGGACGTAAAATTCCCAAAGCAGAATCTACCATAGGGGGTGCTGTTCTGTCAGTAACAATGGAAGAGAGGAATTTAGGAGTAATTATTTATGATGACTTAAAGGTAAGCAAATAATGCAATAAAGCATATATTTTATTTGTAGTGGGAGCGCCTTCTTTATAATTTTTTTTAACATAAAGTTAATGTGGTACATAGCTGTCTCAAAAGGTCTAGAGTGCTATGTACATAGTGGAGTCCTCTCTCCATGATTGGCAATGTGGTCACACGGGGGTCCAGAAACAGGGCTCTATAGTCTTAGTTTATTCACCAAAGTGATGGAGTTGGTAATAGAGAGGCACCTCACTGACTTCTTTTTATACTCAAATGAGTCTCTGTTCCAATAATAGTTTGAATGGCCCCCCTACAAAGCATAATTAAATCAGTGAGATTTCTTCAGTCACTTCACTGCCTGAACTATGCAGTATGCAGTATGCAGGGCCAGCTCAGCAATGCTTGCAGAAAAAGGATGGCTATTTATAATGGATAGTTAATACAGGGATGTGAAACTACAACTCACCTGTTAACTTCCACTTCAGTGAATAAACCCAAATGTATCTGAAACCCAATCAGTGTACATAAACTGAAGATCTAAGCATTCTATTGTCTACAAATCAGCAGGATCAAATCTTGAAATGTGTTTCTTACAGATTGCCATAAGAAAAAGGCATCAAGAAACCACTCAGAACACAGAATTGGATCAAAGCTTGTAGTGTTTTGAAAATGAAACTTAATAAGCACTGTAAAGGCCATTGATTGTAAAACAAATGAAGAGGACGTTAATAAAATAAAAGCTTTGCTATAGCAATTTTACATATAATATATAGTACAATGTACACTATTGCTACAATTATTAGCCTATTTAATGTTTAGCAAATTGCTATTTATTTGTGGAGTATTACACTTTATTTTTTTGCTCTTCACCCTTCTCTGAATAAAAGAAAGCAATGCAAAAAACATGAGATAATGCTATAAACTGTGCCCAGTTATATATACCACCTTATATCAAAATATACAACTAGAAATAATATATATATTATATAATATATATATATAAATATTATTATATATCATATAAATATAAACAAAAAGAAACACCCAACAAACACACAATTAAATAGAACATAATAAAATCATTCATAATCAAAAGCTTTCAAAATATATTAAAGGCTATTTATTGCTTGTCCTATACATATTGCAGCAGAAAAAAATGCATTTAATATTAGACTAACAATGCAAAACAAGAAATATTTGATAAATGTAATGTTGCATTATCTTTTCTAAGCAGAACAAAATGGATTGTCTTACCTGTAAACAGACACAAGTATCCTACTACATTGTAGCACATTGTAGAACTCCTCTGAATGATCCTTCTACACTAGAAGCTGCAAGTGATCAGTGCAAGTTAGAGACCCTGAGAAAACTGTTCTTGAAGTTTTAGGATCCTCCTGTGCAAGGATAATTTAATCCTGGAAAGTGTTCAGATCAGTTACTGCTTCCAAAGAAGGGTATGATCAGGGATCATATCTGTTAGGACTCTCCAAGGACTAGTAGCAGTTCAGAAAGTATGTTGTATCTGTGATGTCTCCAAGGAGGCACTGATATGATGTTTGGTTTCCTTTTTAGCAATTTCCTGGATTCCTCTTATACTTGGTGTTTTACACTGAAGTGTGAACTACAGCTACTTAATGTGGCCAGTGCAGATCAAATATTGTCTGTGGATCATAGACATGAGAATAAACCCACAAAGAATTTCCTGTTTGTAGCTGAAATAGACTTTTTGCAGACTGCCCCCCTCTTAAAAAACAATCAAGTTCATTAACCTTCCTAAAATTTGACATTAAATAGCAAGAACCAACATGTACAAATAAAGTAAGCCTCTGCAGACTATTCTGTTTACAGTAGATCAGCAGCAAAGTATAAACTGAAGAGGACAACCGCACTTCATGCAATGAATTATACAGCTATGTTGAGTACCTTACTTACCCAGGGATATTACAGTTAAAATGACAAGAGCAAGACTTCTGGCAATCACAATTTATAACATAGTACTATGAAATTAATAACCTTGGACCTTTTCTCTCTAAAAATAATGCACATATTTAGGTAATTAATGTTTTTAGTGGGTTTTCCAAATTGAAACGTGGTTATGCTTAATTCCTTAAACAGTAAACGTGAATAATAGATTTTGTTATTAGGACTATATAGCCACTTGTTACAGTATCGTTGATGGCTCAACTTTTCTCAATTAACAAGTCTTAGTATTGTATAATAGTAATATGTGGTCTAATAGTGACATGAGGTCCTGCTGGGTAGGAAGTGAAAGCAGGAATGATCTCCTACTGATGAAGATATGTTAAGAGAAGATATACCTACATAAGATGAGTTGTTTGCTTAAGGTATATACTAGGGTAGACACCTAGCAGATGAGTAGATCTTCTACAACAATAACTCATAGTTCTCAACTGAGAATAGTATTATATCATGTTTACGTTGCAGGATGAACAGCATGGGAACTGCTACTGCACAAGATCTTCAGCATTACCTGTTGGGATGATTTCCATATTTTTTGGTAATGCCTTGATGTTGGAGGAGCGATCTAACAAGCCATGGTACTGAAGCCATGACAATATAGTAGAAATTATATTCATGAAGACAAATGGAAAAACAATGGTGGGACATAGGTAGCAACTGGGTGAGACCTGACAAAATATGGGTTCAAGCGTGTTTAATACAGGTAGAAATAGGGAAGGCTGGCTAGAGGTACCATCAGCTATTTCAAATCTGGATGTTTGGCTGCTTTCAGGTAGTTCAGGTATGAAAAGCAATCCAGCTTGTTAGCAGTTTGAAGACGTTAACATTAAATACAATTTTCTTAGGTCTGCACTTCATATGAGAAGTGCTTTGAGTTCCTTACCTGGACTACCTGCCAGCATTCAAAAATCCAAACTTGAAATAGCTAAAATATGATTTTCAAAAACCAGAGACCTTTAGCCATATGATAAATTTGCGTGATGTCCTCCTTGCCAGTGCATTGGGGGATTAGGCATTTATTGGCTCCATGCACATGATTCACTAACTGCCAGTCAGCTCCAGAGTTGTCTAGGTGAATGCTGAGGGCAGGGGGTTTAGACCCTCATAAGCAAATGCAGAAAGCGATCCCATCAGACCACAGAAGAGAAGGGTAGCTGCAGGGCTGCAGCTTCTACTTCAGGTAAGTGTTTTCATTTGGGAATAATTAATATTAAGGAACTCACAGACTAAAATGATCAATAGTGAGCATCTTCTAGATTGTAAGCTTTCAAGCCAGGCCTTCTTTACCTAATGTATCGATCTGACTTAAACTGTCAGTTCTACTTTTTGCCATACACTGTACCCTGTGTCCATTGTTTGTGTTTATTGTAAGAAGCACTGTGAAAATTGTCAGCACTATATAAATAAAAGATAATAATAATAATAATAATAATAAGGTATTTTTATGCATTTTTAGAAATTGCAATCATCAGATATGATGAAAAAAGAAAATTCTACATTGGAAACTTAATTTTTCTTACATTACTGAATTTAGTATTAGACAAGAAACAAGATATTGTGGTGACAAGATATTAAAAGATCATTGTGGTTTGCAATGGAAACTAAAAGAAAGTCTGCCCCCACGTAGTTAAATATACGTGTATAGTCACAATATCGCATTAATTACTGGAGTGTCATGTAAGTGTAAATGTTTAGCCCCGTGAGTCACGGAAAAAATCTTAAGACACTAGCTTTACTCCTGGAAGTTTGAAAAACATTGGAGGATTCGGAAAATTAACATAAATACCAACAAGGATCATGGAGATTTGCGCTCACACCTAAAATATTTTTTTCAATGACTTTTCCACTCTTAAAGAAACGGTAGTAGATACCGGGAACAAGCTTCCAGTGGAAGTAGTACTGGCTGGCAAAGTAAAGCAATTCAAGAAAACTTGGGGCCTATCTAATATCCTGGATCATTAAAAGGGTAAATTAGATGGGCCAATTGATCATTTTCTGCTGTCACTTTATCAAAGTTAGCATTAGGGTTGGTTAAAAAAGTAATTTTCCACAAACTAAAATTACGGGAACTTAGTCTGAATAGAGTGCTGTAAAATAGTAATTTATGTCATACAAGACTGGAAATTTCCACTAAACAAATTCTATAAGATTGGATCTATTAGTAGCAACTTTTCCCAGGCTGATAAGTAACTTTTTTGTGCTGGTTGCGAAATATTAGTAAAATGCCTAGATGAAGCAATTCAAATACATGAGGTTTAAAAGGGACAGCCAAGTGTGCCAGCCTTACCAACAAAAAATGCAAAGAATACTTTCTTTGTAAACGAATTCGCTTTAGGAGAAGCTGCAGTTACAGCTAAAGTACAACATCCTCTCCGTGTTCCTGTTTTTGTGTTTTCTGATGGCCATGGACCAGGAGGTGGTGGTGAAAGAAGCACATGCATATGGAGAGATTCTGCAGGACCCCTCCATGCATTTCCGTGTAGGGGCCATACACAAAATGTAAAGGACCACCTAGCTATCAAACGCACTAAAGTACATATGATGGCAAGAGCATCCCTTTAAAGCAGGGATCTCCAAACTCGGCCCTCCAGCTGCTGCAGGACTACATCTCCCATAATGCTCCTTCAGCTAAGGGGCTGGCTGAGGAGTATGGGAGATGTAGTCCTGCAGCAGCTGGAGGGCCGAGTTTGGAGATACCTGCTTTAAAGAAATGTTATGATCAAATCAACATCATTGCATTAAAATGGACTGCAGGGTTCTACGTTTCAGATATACTAGTCCATTAAATTGGCATTTAAAATGATATATTAATATGATAAATAGTAATATATTAGGTAGGTATGAAAAAATAGGGGCTCAGCCCCCAAATGTCTTATCAATGGAGAAATTTGACAATTTTAACAATAACCTCAATATACAGCAATGCAAAATCTGTTCCATTTACTGTCAATTTTGTCTGCCACCTGTTTTAATGTTTTTGTTAATAACAATAATAATAACAGCGCTACAATCAGCCGACTCTCTATTAATACATTTTGTCCATTTTGCTACATGGCTAGTCAGCAAAAGCTACGGGAGTGTCGGAGACATTGGCAAGAAGTAATACACATTGAGAAAGACACGCGAGTAAAGCTCAGTTAAGTAGAAGTTTCCCACGGATAACTGTCCACGGTTTTATATCCCACTACAGGGGGATAACGTTCCCACTCTATGTGTGGGAAATGCTGGCCTGCAGCTGGCTTTCTCACAGCTGGTAATAATTCAGGTCACTTTTTCACAGAGTTGACTTGACGAATCATTCAAAGGCCTAAATCCGCCCTGTCTTTTTTTTGGGGAAAACAACTGAAGTGAAAAAAAAACAACTTCATTGCATATGGTTCTATTTTTTTCCATTTTAACAGTAATTGCTGGTAATTTCGGCTGCATAAGGCTGTTTTAAATTGTTTTATCAAGACAACCAAATAAATGTAACTTTACATAAGACACGTTAGGCCCATTATAACGTATAACAAATTACTGGGTTAGTGAATACATTTCTTTATCTGTCGTGGCAAATAGTCGTGTATTTTCTCTGAAAGAGGAGGGGGCCATAACTATATGGAATACTATATGGAATACCAGCGTAATAGTAATGCCATGCTGTATGGAATACCAGTGTAATAGTAATGCCATGCTATATGGAATACCAGTGTAATAGTAATGCCATGCTATATGGAACACCAGTGTAATAGTAATGCCATGCTATATGGAATACCAGTGTAATAGTAATGCCATGCTATATGGAATGCCAATGTAATAGTAATGCCATGCTATATGGAATACCAGTGTAATAGTAATGCTATGCTATATGGAATACCAGTGTAATAGTAATGCCAAACTATATCGTTGGAAATCAACCGTTGTATCAAGAGATTTTTGTGTGCCAAAAACAGACTGGGTGGAGGGCTATCTGGACCCAGTGGGGGGTATTTGAAATTGTGTCAGTACTATGTTTAAGCACACGGGGAGTCTTCCAGTGACTATGATCTTTACTTCCTGCTTTGTCTTACACAGCGGGGTTCATGATCCAATAAACAAATGGATTCCCTTCCAGATACCTACTGAGCTTTCGGTAAACATTTATACTGTATTTCTATTGATACCGATGTTAAAAGGTATTATTTATATACTTTTTAGGTTTATGGTCAGATGTTAAATTAGGTGCTAATATGTTACATGCGAGTGTGAAATTCCCACCAACCCTGAATACAAGTAAATGTTTTGTCCGTATGCATAAGATTACATTTACTGTTGGTGACGCCTGATTGACTTGGAAACATTTTTTTTTTGTATTTTTTAAAAAAATATTATCACAGCTAACTGCAGAAGCTTTACATTGAAAGAATGGCTGCTTTCCACGCACACTCATATTCAGCGTACGTAAATACTGCAAGTAGGTGCTAGTATGATATGACTCTTAAAAGCCAAGTTATATGGGTGTAGGAACCCCAAAAAAATCTGGAGGAGGGTATTCTGGGCACTTGTTTTGAAGGTTGCCACCTAATTATATCTAGATTGGCCTGGCCTCAAAGGTGACACACATTTCCAGATACCGGTATGTTTATAGTTTGTTATTTTTTTGTGTGCAAACATCTGTATAATTATTTTTTGGGATGTTTGTGCAATATCTAATGATTTTGCATAATAGTGTTATTTCCCTCCTCCTCACCATTCTTACAAAGACTGAATGAACCAATCAACAACCAGCGATGTAAAGTAGAACTGTTACAGTTATAGGTTTTAGCAGACCCGACATAAGTCAGTTATATTTGCTACTGCTGCTTGCGCAACAAATCCGGTGCAGGTACACTTTTGAGTAGCAAAGGCGCTTTTTCGTCCTCAGTCTGGCACTGGATTTTGGCATAACTAAATTCATTCATTTAAACTACCTATAGCTTGTGCTTTTGTTTATCAGTATAACCAGATTTTTTTCGTTTAAGGGTTCACCTTATGGAAGCTGAGATTGACAGCAACTTGTGGCAATGACAGCATTATCTAAACAAATTTCTCTTCACCCGACCTTGCAAAGGCTGCCTAAACCAATGGATCAGCAAACAAACAGGATGAAATGACTAAAGGTTTGGGGCATAATCATGCAGATCCTGAGAATGAGAAGTTACGTTTCAAGACATAGCTAGACACACACAGCCTTCTACATACCTACCATTTTCTACACTGCTTTGTCATTAACTCCCCCTATTGTATTTTTGTCCCCTTGTGCATTAATGCCCCAGCCAAGCCCCCCCTTTAGTATTGATTACTGTCTTCCCCCCACACCCCCTTGTGTATTTATTCCCCCACACCCTTTCAACCCTGCTCGCAGCCTCCCAGGGGCTGTTTTGAACTTTGGTTGTTGGTCTGCCGGCCGGCCCACCGGCAAATTTCTCGGTGTCCCGGTGGGCCAGTCCGGCCCTGATCATGTACCAGTTCGGAAAATCAGACAGTCTCACATGACTAGCCCACTAAGCTGTGAAATCAACAGATCTATATTAGATGTGCGTTCATTTAATTAATATTAGAGGCAGATAATGTATGGGTTTACTATGTAGAATCTAAGTGTAAGTGTGCATATTGAGGAGATTGTCCAGAGAATTTATAATGAGCTACTAAGCTTCCTGATGCACATTGGAGTGACTAGGTAGTGGAGGGGTGTGTTCGAAATAATATGGACACCTTGGGTGGTGAGGTGGGCTACTGTGGAAGCGGGGAAATCATGTCTGCATATAAATGCAGGGTGCTGTGTTATGGCTTCATAACTAAATAAGTGTGCAGGTGACTGCATCTGTTGTGTTCTGAAAATGATCATTAAATATATATATGGATTTATTTTAGGCTAAAACAATTGGCTTCAGTATATTGATTTTTAAATTATAATTATAATCATATGACTTAATTATGTTCCTTTATTTTTTTATAATAAACAATTACTTTCGTAGCCAAAGGCTGCAGCAACTTTTGAAACTGCAGTACATTTATGTTTGCTTCTAGCACCATCTAGTGGCTACATTCATAAATCTCTTTTCTCTTACTGAACAAAGAGCTGTGGGTTCTCCGTGAGTCAGACAGGGATATATTTCTGCTGCTTTTCTGTCTGAATTTTGGGTTATTGGCTAATTGCAATTAGAGTCATTACAGAATGACAAAGTGGGTGACAGAATCACCTTCTCTTGCCATTACAAAACTAGAAAACAGTGCAGGGTTTCACTATTTTACTTCCATTCTTGAAAATAGTTAGTTATTATTACCGTATTTGCTCTGAATATTAATTTATGGAGGCATATATACATATATGATTGCTAACAGCAATCACACTCCTATCATGCCCAGGCAGCCAGTACATGTTGGAACCTGGGCATGATAGGAGTGTGATTACAGCCACCTTATGCCATGCTACCCCCACTACACATCAATGCTATCACACACACACATTTAAATACTAATTAATTCCCTTAATCTTGCATACTTGCTCATGCACCCTCCCCCACCCCTTACCTGAACTGAAGATCTCTCAGTCGTAGACTTCTGCAGGGGCCCGGCTTTCCTCTGCGGCTTTGTCCCGCCCCCAGAGGAAGAAGGAGGGGAGCAAAGGCACGTGACATGCATTCACGTGAATCTGCTGGGTTCCTGTTCTCCTTAATACGGTATTTACTATTATCTTTTATTTATATTGAAAAAAAACAGAACCGTTAGGTTAAGACAAACCAATACAATTAGGTAAAGATGGTCCTGCTCACAAGCCAACAATCTAGAGGGGGTGCCACTTTATAGACCTCTGTTCAGAATGTTGTGTATTGGAGACAGATGAGAGAGAGATGTGCTAGAAACACCTAAATATATTTATCAAAGTACAAGAGAGAAGTACTTTGCAAAGAATTGTGATGACAAGGGTCATAATCTGAAGTCAGAGGGTGATAGACATAGATTATAACCTAAATTTTACTAAACAGAGAGAGTAGTAGATTAGGGGAAGAGGCTCCCGGCGGAAGTTGTAGAGGTTAACAGTTTAAAGATGCATAAAACAGGTATATGGCTATCCTGAATATAAGGTAAGAAGAAGGACCAAGGTCTCATAATTCATGATTTTACCCAAATAGTTCACTTGTTTAAGTATGGTAATGAGATTGATCAAACCAAAGCAACTGGTATTAAACTGAGCAGAGAGTTACCCTTTGCCCCTCCCCCACTTTCAGTGGGTTTGTTTGGGGTAAAATTAACCTGGAAATGCCCACTTCTGAGGGCTAACAGTTGAACCCAACTTAATGTATATGTTACTTAAATCCCTATAAATATAAACCTCTCTATAGGTAGCCTTTTATTTCTAACTAACAGGAAAGACGGATGAATTCAATCCTGTGTAATTCTGGGTAAAATCCTTTAAATAATGAATGTTTACGAATGTTTCACTTTATAGAACAACCAAAAACAACAAACTCTAAAATCCAAGATTTTGTATTTGTCCGTGTGTTTAAAAAGGTTTTCTATCATAGATATCTTGGATTAAGGTTATGCCTCAAGCTTTTCATTATAAGGCGCTTTACTCTATTTCTGTTCCACATTAACATTAATTACATTAATTTACTCTGAAGGTTTAATCATATAAAAACATTTTAAAAGCTTTAATTAGTTTCTATGACAACAGCCTATCAGGAGCAGCTTTTGTGTCTTGTGACAATGAAATTTATGAATGAGACACCATTTTAAATGACTGATAAAACTTTAGGGGGGCAGTTTCATGTATTCAGCAGTACCAGCAATGATAATTAAAGTTGCACCCACTTGTGTTGGACAGGGGGATATCTATGATTTGTGGTCGGATTCAGGAGTAATTTTTCTTTAAATCCATCTTATGATAAAAGTAGATTTTAGTAGATTTGTAGCCACTAGATGGGAGTGTTTATCCTACAAGCTACTGCACAATGACTTTTATTATTTTGTGATCTGGAATCTAAAGTATTCCATTAGGTCCAGAAATAAGCACCGTATTGGCCCGAATATAGGCCGTATCCCCCCTTTAGGTCTTTAAAGTGGGGATGCGGCCTATTTTCGGGCTTTAGCGCAGGGATGCGCAGTTCTTGTCGCCTGACACCCGAGACATGCAGTTCTGGGCGCCGGTCAGGTGTTTTTTTTCTTTTTTCATTTAGGATCCAGAATCTGGGGGTCAGAGTGGCATATCAGGGGGCAGAGGGGCATATCTATAAGTAAGGTGCATTAGGAATTAAGGGGGGACCTTAAAATGGCTAATGGTTTTCTGTCTGTATATAACATATGCTGACAAACGGTATGATAGATACCAAAAATGTTAAAATACATGTATTCCTGTTCATTAGATAAAAAACTGTTTTACCATTACAATAATGTGTATTTTTTCTTTAAAAATAATTTTATCTTTAGAATAGGACCAAACTTTAAGGGTGCGGCTTATATTTGGGCGCAGCCTATATTCGAGCCAATACGGTATATGTGTGGCTTTTTAGTATTCCATGTAACTGTGCAGTAAATAAGCATTATTTTTGCATCAAGTGAGGAAAGCTTGTCTATCATAGTCATACCTGGGAACTTCTGGGCTCCGGCTATCCGGAGCATTCCCTTGCGGGACGCTGCCAGGACTGCGTACTGACTTCGGTGGACGGTCCCGATGACGTCGGCAGATGGTTTAAAGGAATGGGCGGGGAAGTGGGCGAGGTGCTGGGCGTGTCAAGGATTCAGGCCTTTTAAGGCCCAGCCACAAAAAGGGTGATTGCTTGCACTCGCTTGATTAGGAAAAAATAGTGAGCAAATTCACTAAATGCCTCCAACAATCTACAGAAACTCACGGATTCAGTTGAAAGTGGCTGTAAAATAGATTCACAAAAATACAAGCCGAATGTTACTAAGGTCTGATGCCTTGATGCAAAACATTTTTTTTCCACATCTCCCTGCTGCTGCATGGGAGATCAGGCTGTCTATTGACCTGCCGTCGGATTGTGTGTAACACACTACACTGTTGATTAAGGACGTGATCGACATTTCCTTCTAGTAGGTGTCAATGTAGACCCTGCAAGAATGTT
The DNA here is from genome assembly GCA_009364415.1 of Spea multiplicata. Taxonomy (NCBI): domain Eukaryota; kingdom Metazoa; phylum Chordata; class Amphibia; order Anura; family Pelobatidae; genus Spea; species Spea multiplicata. Next base: position 34,094 of record VKOC01003800.1, read on the forward strand.
TGTTTGCTCCCCCTCACAGTGTGATCGGCACAGACAGATCACAAGGAGGAGCAGAAGAAACTCCCAAAAGATGAAACAAATATGTTTTTTAAAATTGAGGAAACATTTCAATACGAGACCATGAGCCATGCTGCACTGGGAACAGTGCAAAAAAAATTAAAATAAATAAGTGCCCCAATATCTTTTAGTTCTACCCAAAAAAACAAAAACAAACAAACTAACAAAAAAAAATAAAATATATATATATATACTACCTCAAACCCCTTAAGTTAGTCTTATTCATACATGTATGATATAGGGTAATATGTAAAGTATGATGGATGTGACCCTCTTGAACAAATAAAACTATGTATGTGGGTTATTTCTGTAATCAGGGGATGTTGCCAAAATTGGGTTATTGTTCAGGTGGGACAAAACAATGTATAATTTGTGCAGGTTCGTCAAAAATGTAAAATGGAAATTGTGGTTTAACAAACAAATGGTAAAAATGACAACAAAAACAAAAACAGGTCCCAAAAGGGTTAAAGACAAGTATTTATATACACCTTCACTAATGACTTCCCCCTCGTGCAATTTCAGGAACATATCCTATGGGCCTTTTTCAATGTGGGCTCTAGGTGGGGTTTTCAGTCTTCCGTGTTCATTAAAAACATATTTTATCATTAGCTGAAAATGTGAGTACCTGTAAAAACCCATCCTTCAGTGGGGACATGCTCTGGAAACCCCACAGCCTACTGACCACCAATCCCAACTATCTAAATAAATATAAACATTAATACAAAATAGATATAAAATACCATGTAAAATCTCAAACATGGCTAACACAGTACAGGAAAACAAACAATCGTCCGGAAACCTTTGTATACCACCAGAGGTACCTGTCCCCTCGTCTATTAATACCACCACCATACTCCAGTGCTAACCACCAGCTGACCATAAGAAGTTAGGGGTAGGTTGAGATCCAACTTCCCATCCTTTTCACCAAATCCATCTCCACCACTCACAATCAATGACCGGCAAGGACACACTACCTGTCGAAAACGTTGTGTGCTCTTTCACGTTCTTGTATCTGGACTATGGTCTGAAGATGCACAGGGCCGGACTGGCCCACCGGGATACCAGCCGTATTGAAAGCAGCACCGAGGCCGCCTCTTCCTGCCGCCGGCACCTAATGAAGTTAAGGGGGCCGGTGGGCACACACCCCGCCGCCCAATGGCAGTGCCTCAGCACTTCGTCCCATGTCTTAAAAGGGGTGGGACACAGAGCTGAGGCAGAACCATTGGGCGGCCCCTTTAACTTCATGAATGTCGCTGCCCTCACTGGACACCAGCAGCAGGGTCAAGTCGGGGAGGGTGTGTGTGTGTTATATGGGGGCTTAAGGCTTTTCTGGAGGCAGAGTGCCCCATGATATGCCCTTTAACGCCCTTCATGCCACTCTGCCTCCAGAAATGCCCTTTAACCCCCTATATGCCACTCTGTCCCATGATATGCCTTTTAACCTCTATATGCCAGAGTGGCATATAGGAGGGTATAAGGCATTTCTGGGGGCAGAGTGGCAAGCCCGGGGGTAGACTGCATAACTGGGGATCAGGTTGGCAAATAAAAGGAAATAAAAACAAAAAAATATTTTTCTCAATCACAGCTTTTATTAAATATGAAAAAACAGTTTACATGAATTTAAATAAAAGTTTCTTACAAGAATATCATAAAGAATAATGTGATCACTGTTTTGTTCCAATGAATAAAATTGAACTTTTTCACTAAAAAATGTTTGCAGTAGCAAATGTTTTGATTCCATTATGTGTAATGTGTTTCATTTATTAGGGCCTTTTAACACTTTGTGCTTTCTGGCATTTTAATACAAATAATGTGATAAAAAGAATGTTTTGTAGTTACTTGTACGGCACATAGTATGACTCGGGTATGTATAAGGGGTGCGTGTGGGAATAAGAGCTCGACCGTGAGATAAACTGTATGGGGGCTGCTTTTCATTCCCAGTCCGGCCATGAAGATGCACAAAGGTAATATAAACATGAAACTATGTGCAGGGTTATAGTGAACTATAAATATATATATATATATATATTGTATATAGATAGATAGATAGATAGATAGATAGAAAATCAGCTTTTTTAGGATTTTTGGGTTTAGATATCTGTTCAAGCATACCCTTTTTATACTTGCACTGATTTGGACATTCTATTTTAATATGTTATTTGCATCTTGGAACAAACTATATATATATATATATATATATATATATATATAATATATATATATATATATATAAAACGCAAACTAAAAGTATTCTGAAATACTTGGTTTTCTCTTTTATCATGGAAGTAAAACAACAAAGTACCTTTGTTTTCCTTACAAAAAAAAAAGAAAAACACAAAATGTCAGTTTTCTGTCTTGTATTTATGATCCATTTGCTGTTTTACTTGTATCTACCTGGTGCACTTTGTTCTATGTCTTCTTCCATTAGCGGAGGTACTTCTGATGTCCGTTGAGAGAAAAAATCTAGCTTCATGTTATAAAATCCTTGTAGTGGCACAACAAAGGCTTTGTTATAGGGGTCTGTTACTTTGTTCTATTGTGCATCATTGCATTATATTTGTGCCTGTATCTTTGCCAGGGTGAAAGGTTTCAAAATATCCCAGCTGGGATTTTTTTCTATTTGTAGTGAAATTTTAGATAATGGAGTGCTTGAAAGAACCAAGAGCCGCTAGTACCTCCTCGTAATGTACGTCTAGATCTAGCAAATATAGGACATGTGTATGTAAACAAAATAGCTGACATATACTAATGTCAATTATGATATCACAGAATTGTTAGTTTTTACTTGTTTTAACTTTTGCTTTATCTACAAACTATTGAGTAAAGCAAATTTTCAATTGGCATTTATTTTGTATTCCCATACAATTTAAATGATGTTCATATGACACATCTGCTTCCGATTAGTATAATATGGGAATCATGTCTTGGTTATATTATCACATCTTTTTGTTGCCCACACACTTTTTCAGACACGTCCAAATTGGCCAAAAATGGTTTGGACATTTTTTTTTGGCCCATTTTTGTTCGGGCAACTAATCGGGCGCGATTCCTGTCAGCTAACACACAGGCTCACCAAACTTGGACAATGGAAGACTGGAAGACTCGAAGAACGCTGCCTGGTCTGATGAGTCTCGATTCCAGCTGCGACATTCAGACTTTGGCGTAAACAAAATGAAAGCATTGTTTTTATCCTGCCTTGTATCAAAGGTTCAGGCTGCTGGTGGTGGTGGTATCATGTCTATATGGACCAAAATCTCTGAGAAATGTTTCCAGCACCTTGTAGAAAGTATGCCACAAAGAATGAAGGCAGTTCTGAAGGCAAAGGGGGGTCCAACCCGGTACTAGCAAGGTGTGCCTAATAAAGTGGCTATGCCTTCTTTTGAATGGAGGTATTCAACTGGCCCTTTAGATGGGACTTAAATTGGAACTGTCCATACAATTCCTCGTTCACGTATGTAAAGTATACGTCTTATTTTCAAATTCTGCTGCTAGACAATTTTGGCAGCTGTTGTAATTTCATATAACAAAATACATATTTTCAGCGTTATTAAGATGCATTCGTAACCATTGTAGGCAATCATTTTAATGACAAAAGGAGAAATAATGATAAAGCCAGACATGAAGCAAGTTTGTTTCCATGAAGGCCAACAGTAATCAACACTTATTGCAGAGCAGATACTGAATGCTAAAGCAAAGCATTGTACGAAAGAAACAACTTCTGTGTAGTACAAAACCGAGCTTCTGAATGCAGAACAATCTGTATTTAAGACCATGAAACTAGAATTGCAGTTTTTCTTAGCAATTTTATCTTTCTTAGTTGTGGGTTTTAGGAAGCCTATATTTGTTTGCATTGAAAATAGTTGTGTTGACAGCAAGAACTGGCTGATCTTATAATGATGAAATTTAGAAAAGTACAATGGACCCAGCAGATTGTCAGGTCTTTATGCTTCAAGCGCACATATTCAACATGTAGAGGTAATTGCTTGAGTGCCAGACTTATCTCATAATGATGAAATTTAGAAAAGTAAATAGTACACAGAGATTGTTGGGTCTTTATGTTCAAAAGCTACATTGTCAGCTCTTAGTGATACAGGATTGTGTGGCTACAGATTGACAGCCTCAAATGTTATGCTTAGCCAAGGTAGTCACTGCTGAGTTCCAGATGTCTTCTGACCAGCAATAACATCTAGCGTGCACCAGTCATCAGCTGGGCTGAGATTTATGGGATTAAAAGACCACATCAGGTGCGTAAGGTTGTGAAACGCAATTTGTCACATTTGTCATTCTTTTCGTACTCAGGGGGTTAAGATACAAAATGGACTTGGCTTTTACCTGGGAATGGCTATTTAAAGCAATCATTTGAATTTGTACGAATTGCAAATTTATGAAATTTTGAAAACGAGGGAAAAGCTCTGAATTTTCATTAGAAATACGTTCAAAATTCGTCCACATTCACTCACAATCTCACACACTCTCGTCCACGCTCTCTGTCACGCTTTCTGCCTTCTCTGCCGATCACCATTTCTCCTCTTCTGGCGAACTGTTTCCACATATTCTTCTTCATCTTTTATCTTCTCTTCTCTCTTCTGTCTTCAATCTGCTATCTTTAATTTTGGCAGGATAGGGCAAAATGACCGGACTTTCGGTGACATCCTTGTGATGGGACGCCATGTACTCCCACCAAACTACACTTCCTCCTGCCGAGACACCAGTGGTTGACCCCTTCAGGGCCAGACAGAACCAACGTTGTAGAGAGAAGGGGGATGCAGATGAACCAGAGCTGCGTTGGCGCTGTGGCTAGCCGTAGCTTAGCGTATTCAGCGCAAGTACTGTCCTGAAAAGGACAGCTAGGTATTACAGCAACTAGTGCTGAGGTGAAAACAGGACTCAGTTTATAGAAGACAGAGCGGATATTTATTCACCAAACATGATAGGATAAGGGGTATAATCTCGTCAACCACCTGACAACCCAGTGCCTCCATACACCAGTGCCTTCCTGTGTTCGGTTCGGGCAAATATTTGTCTACATGCTACATGTTGTCTTTTTTTAAAAAAAATTTTTGTCATTTTTGTAGAAGGGGTTAATACGGGGTTAACGAGCTACGGACTATGCAGCAGCTTTGGCGCTAGGATTCATTGGTTGATGGCAGACAAGCCCCCTGCTGGCAGCCAATAGAGTCGCTCGTACAGACTTTTAAAATCCTGGTGCCGCAACTTGGCCGGCAGAGACCAAGAGGCTGTGCGAGTGAGCCTATTGGGCGCCTGCACGGGCCTCCTCTGGCATCAACCAATAGAGTTGTTCGCACGGCCCTTTAACTCCTGATGGCGAACCTACGGATTTCTGCTTCTGTTAACCCCTGCGATCCTGCGCAATAAGTTAGGCTAGATGAGGAAGGGACCAGGGAGATTAGTAAACGAAGACGAACACAAAGATTCTTTGTGTTGTGTGTCTTCGTCTTTGTCTACGTTTTGCCGCCGCCATGTTTGTACGTTCGGTATTATGGCTGAACAACGAAAACGCCCCCTTCGTGTTCGTTTTCATGTTCGCTCGAATATGAATACACGTATACGAAGTCTAGTGTGAAGAACCATTGCAGTACATTTCAGTTGGCTGTAATACTCACCCCCATAAAAGAAGGTATTGTTGCTCAAAATAAAAGCGGCACATTTGGTTATAAAGTTGATCTGCTTGTTCTTTAATTCAGAATATACAGCTAAAGAGTATTGGACAGCTTAATCTCTCTGTATATGATCTATGGCTGTATATAAGTAAGGCACATCTACTGTGACCAGATAACTTCCACTGTGTCTCCAAACAAATCCTAATTTATCTGTTCATATCATACGTAATCATACATACAAAAGGTGTTATCACTTCTCTTGCACATGTAAGGACATAATGGAGCCTTGCATTTTGTTCCATAACCATTCAAACAAATGTCATACTGGTTGCTTGTAACTCTCCCCATCTGATCCTAATAGGAACCTGGAGGGGGATGAGGCTACATCAAGTGCTATGTAGGCGGAATTCGGCCAGGAAAAGGAAACGCAGTTGTGTCCAAAGTATGCCCATTAAGAACAAATTGACCCATTTAGGCTTCTTGTTTCTCCTGCTGCACATAGTGAAACCTTAATCAGTTCATGGCTTTGTCTTAGATTCAGTATAGCCATATGCCTATCCCTTGCAAGTCCCTTATGGCCCTCAGCTCAGCATTTTTGTTTTAGTCCACTGCTGATCCATGTACCACCTGCATGCCATGTAACTGTAACTAAATAAAACTAGAGAATTCAGCACAAACAAATTATTATACATCCGCTCTTACAACAGCAATTTCCACTATTGATCCTGCAATAGAAATTAAAACGGTTAATAATGAATGTAGGTTTCAGAGAATGGTCTTGCAAAATACACAGATCCATTTTAATTTATGATTTCCTTTTCACAAATATGGATTTCTGTCTGATCTATAAAGTACTCTGATACATTTGTCACATTTCTTTAGCAGTAAAAAGAAACACACTAAAAAAGGAGATTACCAATAAACTAAATTGAATCTATATAAGTTTAGGAACACCACACATGGCTCTGGCATGATAAAGCCAGTGGCCACTAAATGACGTACGTGTGGCTGCTGTCGATAGGCGTTATGGAGAGAGGCTGTCTCTGTGGCTCTGTTCTTTTGTGGAAGTGAACAGAGCGGCCGGAATACAGCAGATAGATTTTGGGGAAAAAGAGAGGTGCAGAAATACTTCTCTTTCTCAGGGGTAAGAACGGGGGTCCCTAAAAGCTCCACCGTTTTGCAGAAGTTTACCGGGAGGCAATGTCCATGGAGAAGCAGATGAAAGAAGAAGACACAAGGAGGGTGAGAGTGGGAGAGAGTGCAGGTGAGAATTTCAAATCCTTCCTCAATTTGTATGAATTGATTAAATTGACAAATGTTAATGCACACATGTACTGCTCTAAGTATGATTGCTGTTATGAGAGCATGTTATGGAGGTTTTGTCCTCCATACTGTAAATGGGCCGATTGGGGAAATACCTTGTAACTGGCCCATTGAGCAGTGGCGCGCCAATAGATGATCATCCAATACTGAAGATATACTTGGGTTTGCGACAGAAGAGCTGAAGCCTCCCACCAGATCTGCCACCTAGGCCTAGCCAGCCAGAATCCATTGCTGTCACTTTTACAATAGCACCCATGACCTAAAATGGATTGTTTGTTGTAAAATTCTATAATCAGAAAGGTTACCGTATCATCAGCTCGTTCAGCATACTCTGTTGAAAGACACACAACTGTCAGTTTGTTGGGCTTTGATGTTCCATTAAATGATCAATGCAGATTACTGATGTTTGGCTAAATGTTTTTCAACTGCATAAAGTCAATATTTGTTAGTTTGTTGGTAGAATAATTAATCAATCAATACTGGATGCCTCTACTCAGAATGAATTATTGGTGTTTATCCGCTGTGTCTCGGAAGCTATAAATATGAGAATGTATGCTTCATTACATAAATGTCAAACGTGCTTCACAAAGGTTTATGTGCAAATCCTATTTGAAATTAGTGCATCGCAATCAAGAGTGTTTTTTCTGATCTTGCGCAATTAACTATTTACAAATATATAAACCTCCAATTAGTGAATCATATTATTATTAACAGTGTTCAAGTTGTCATGAGTTCATAGAAATGAAGATTTTAAATTGCTATGATGTGGCTTGCATTTGTTTTTACTAAAGGGTGGCAACGGTGTAAAAAAATAAAAAACCATAGTATCTTGGAATTTGGTATTTACAAGGCCGAGTGTCTTTTTAAATGCATATATATCAAGTAGAACAGCTTAATTACCATAGATCTCAAGTTCATCTTGACATAGCATCTGTGAGTATAAGGAGAGCATGATGATAGCAGACATTTCTCCTCCAAAACATGAAAGAACAAGGGTATTCTGGTTAAATATTCCATAATAGTATAATAAATAAACACAGAGCATTACATAGATAGAATTGTATTACAAACTACTACTTAAAGGGGAAGTCCCAATATACATTTTGTAAAGCATTGGGTATGTAAGTAATAAACCCCCACAATTATTAAATTGTACTTATGTAAATGTTTTATGATCCTCTGGCCCTCTTCAAGCTTGCCTTTTTGACTTCTTGATATTGGAACACAGTATTATGTCACACACAACGTAGTATATGCTAGGATGTTTGTGTGTAGGGGCGAACATGAATATGTGTGTGTGTATGGGCAGGCGTGTGTCAGTGCAAGTATGGATGTGTGTCTATCTATTACTTCTTCTGATTTGGGCAGAAGTATTGGTTATATATATACACACACATATATCTCTTGTTATGCTCCCAAAAGTATACAGTACTTTCTCAAACAGAAAACTCTAAGAAGCAAAGGATCTACTCTGATCACAATCTTTTTAATTATGTTTGTGCAGTCTAAACAGTTCTATTTCTATTAACTAATTTGTAAAGTCTATGCATGTTCAAAGAAAGAGCAATGACAAATATTTATGCTCACATGACATTGTCAGGAACAAAGTATTATGTATGCCAGATGTTGTCAATGTCAAGTTCAGTAAAGCAGCAGGGAATGACAATAATGCTTTGGGTTTTATGTCACTGGGTGCTGTGTGCTACTGACATTTACAGTAGCTTAATGCTTCTAAATGAGACACAATCAATATTTGTTAATTCATTGGTAAAATAATTGTTCAACAATTACATTGCTCCAGATGTTATGAAGCAGTGAACCACACCATGAAACAGCCTAGCTAATATATAATGTGGAACAGGATAAAATGTATAGAAAACTACATTATAGAAACTAATTTTTGGTTCATTTTTGGCTCATTTGTTTTCGGGCAACAAATTACGTTCCTTGCCCATTTGGTTCGGACAAAAACTAGGGGACATTTTTCAATTGGGAACGAAATGTGTTGCCTGATACCCACATTAACTCTCATTCACTTTCACTCACTCTCTTACACTTTCATTCACTCTCTCACACGCTCTAAATGTTTCCCTACCTTCTCTGCCAACCAATTCTGCTTCTACTTCTTCTTCTCCTTCATCTTGTCCCTTTTATATTTTATCTTCTATCTTCGTCTGCATCTCCATGGACATAAACTGGTGCGAACTTCAGCCAAAAAAGTGGCCGAAGATAGAAATAAAGAAGATGAAAGACAGAAGATATAAGAGAGACGAGGAAGAAAAATAAGATGCGGAAGCAGAAGTGAAAGCAGAAGCGGAAGTGGTGGCAGAGAAGGTAGGGAAACATTTAGAGAGGACGAGAGAGATTGAATGAGAATAACAGTGTAAGAGAGTGAGTGACTTGGCCCGAAGTTTGGAACTTTTTGTCCTCTGTGGGGGTTCTGGCCTCGTTTCCATGGCTTCATAAGAATTGGTGATTTTGCCAAAATCTGGTACATTTGCAATGTGTACAAATTCAAGTGCACAAGTCTAATGTATGTATTCAGAGATCTCCAAAACTTTAACGTACTGCACACCTCTATGTCCTGATATAACCACTCTCCTGCAAAAACATCAGTGATGGATCCTGGCCTAGGCTAAATGAGCTCAATCTCCCCAACCGGCCTATTTACACTATGGAAGCTGTGGCAGCTGAGCACAGCCTACATAGACTAAATCAAAAGACACTGCGCACCTCTAAGACACAGCACTCCGGGATTTGACAACATAGCCCAGTACTCGGTTTGTTAAAGGCATATAGTCCATTTTACCTTGGAAGCCAACCGTGGAGGAAGAGACAACTGGGGGTTCCAAAGGTAAATATATTACTGCCACTGATTCCAGAACCGTGCCTGGCAATCTAGTCACCCTATTTTACAGTGGTGCTCAGTGTGTGAGAATCCAAGAAATTAAACTGAATACAATATGTCTGATCCTTAAAACACAAGAAAAAAATAGAGCATACATTTGTGTAGAACTTTTTTTTTAGAGTTCCTAAGGGTGTTTTTTTATATTTATTTCAAAAGATTTGTAATTTAATGGTAGAGCAGATATGATGAAAAGTACCGGAGCAAATCGTATAACTGAATACTTCAACAGAGCGAAACTTTCCATGTACTGCACCTACCAATCTTTGACTTAAATAGATGAAATTTGTTATCACTTGGGTCAGATTTCAGGTTTTAGAAAACCAACGAGGGATCAATAAGTAAAACGAAAGATCTGTTCTATGTTTCCAACACTTGTTTAGATTATATAGACAACTACTTTATATCATTTTCTTTTTCTTCTTCGTGGTAGTTTCTCTCTTTTAGTTTTGTAGGCTCATGAACAGCTGGATGCGATTAGCACCTCTTTATTGTTACAGTCCAGCTAGCTGACTAAAATTAACACCTACTAATTCAAATTCTACCTTAAACTCTTTGACCATCTAATTGAGTTGTTATCATGACCCAATCTTGGCCTTCACATGGCTGTAAAAGTATTTAACCTCAACGTTATTTCATCTATTTATTTATTTATTTTTTGTGTGGGATATTTTAATGATTCTTCTTCTACTTACAAAAACAGTAACATTATGAATACTTTCTAATTTGAAGCAGAACTGTACAGCACATTCAGGATGTGCTCTAACCACACACCCATAACTATTTCATTGAACAGAAAAAACAGGGATATTATATATATATATATATATATAGTAAGCTTGTTTGAGCAGGGCCCTCCTCACATGTTGTTTTTGTAAGTCAAATTGTTATTTTATATATTACTTGTTAGGCCTTGTTTACCCATTGTACAGTGCTACGGAATTTGATGGCGCTACATAAAACAAGAATTAATAAATTATATAATGTGAAAATGGTTTCATAGAAACATAGAATTTGACAGCAGATAAGAACCATGTGGCTCATCTGTTCGGTCATTTTCCTGCTGTAAAGACTCAAATCTTTATCAGTCCTTGGTCTTTAAATTAGTGTAGTCTTATGCATGTTTAAATTCATTTTTCACAGGTGTTTCACAGAATTTCCTGATATGAGATATTAGAAGTATATGTGTCAACAAAAACAGCCAAGGTTTCATTCACTAATCTCCAGGTTTAGCAGAAGCTAAATGAGTGGATGCTCATAACTGTGGCTAATGAAGAAAGCTCTTGCCAAACCATTTGTCAAGTAACTCTTGGCTTCTGCAAATTCCTATGAGTATTAATTAGACTGTAAGCTCTACGGGACAGGGACCTCCCTAACTCATGCTTACAGCTTTACTGTTCTATTATATAACTGTATTATTGTATCTCCCCTTTTAACATACTGTAAACTATATATTACTAATTAAATTAACACTTCACAAGTAAATACAAATATACAACCATACATACACTTCTGCTTCCATTTATATTAGAAGCCCAACTCGTCAGGACAGGGGTGTTTCCAGGTATTTTAAGCTGCACAATCTCAAGACTGAGATTCCCCGTGGTCTAATGCATTGTAGGGGGATGGCAAATCTTAGCATTTACAATTATATCCAAATTTACTTGGAAAACTGTAATTATCCATTTCTCCAATAGATGGCAGCAGAGGTTTGTTCAACTGTTGTCACTTTGCCCTATTCAGTAACAATATTTGAAAGGGACCTTAAATGAAGCAATACTGAGAGCGAAACTCACTTAAGAAAAGTAGATTGCATTAGTGCACAGTTTTGCTCTAATAATTATTAAAAGCCACAGGGAATGTGGAAACATGGCGTGATTCTCCTTGACGCTGTGTGGAAGTTACAAGTGAACATACACTAAAATGCCCTGTCACTGAGGGTGGCTTAAACAACGCACTTGGAATCTTTATAAATAAAAACAATTTGCTACCCTGGTGTTTTTTTTCTGCATTTTTATTTTGAAATATTTATCGATGCCATTTGGGCAATAATATTAACGGAGAGATGGAAAATTTGCTGCGACCCATTAAACAAATGTAACTAAATATATAACACGCGCTATATAATATACTTTCCACTTGGTGTTCAGATTATTGTAATTGATGTAGGTCCTAATGGTTGTAAGTCGGGTACATTTTCCCACACAACAAGCCAAAGTGGGCAATTGACATTGGATATAAAATTATTATTTTTATACCTATCTGTGATGAGGTGTACTGATGAGTGAATATATTTTCCCCATGCACACATTTTACATTCAGTATCTAGAAAAGACTAGAATGCTTCTTATGCTGGTAAAGGAAGAAGGTAATAATTTTGGAAACAAGGCTTTTTTCATCCATGGTGACAATGCATAGAAATATATACATTTTGCCACTATTGTTTACAGTCCCTGGGCTTACTGTTACAACAAGGGACATATAACATAACCTAAATATGTTATCCCTATAACCTTATTGTACAAACATATATTGAGCTTATTGTCATCTTCTTTTCCAGAACATACATACATGGTCAATGTCTGAGAGGTGTGAAAATATTCATTTAGAGCGCCCAGTACAGTCCTTTAGATGAGTGTATGCAGGATTATGTCCATTAAGTAAAATGTCTGGCACGCTATGTTGCTGTATGAGAAACTATAACATTGGGCCACCCATCTGGATTTACGTTTTGTGGCCCAAATGGTGAAATCATTTCAAAAGCATATAAATTAGTGTGTATAAATGTCTACAGAATAAAGTGGAGTGATTTCTTTTTTTCATTAAGCAATTTTATTCTAAATTTAGGTGGTTTTCCAATCCAGGTCGCAAATAGGCCACGCATTTTTTTATCAGCTTCAGCTTAAGCAAAGGCATCTCAATAAAAACAAAACTAAACATCAAAACACTTCTTTTCGGTTAAGTATACAACAAATTCCTTGTCTGTTTATGGTCCTTGAAGTCTGTAGTTGAAAACCACTGCTGTAGCTGTAACTCTGCTGGTTGGGCCATTGCGTACTTACAAAGAAATCGTATCAAATACGTATTACATAGTAACATAGTAACATAGTTCATAAGGTTGAAAAAAGA